>JADFUC010002187.1:0-18893 GCA_019722365.1 Lithospermum erythrorhizon
ATCAATTGTACTTCCGTTTCAGTTACGTATTGCTGTTTAATTAATGTTAAATAAAGTCATTTTCTAGGGTTATCCGTCATTGTAGGTGACTTTGTTGTTTCGTGTTCTTGGCGATCCCAACCTCGTGGGGGCAATCACAGGCCAGTCGTTACAAATTTTGGTCTCGAGCCTAGGTTTGAGTTTTTAAAAGTGGTATCTTGTGTGGTTATGAGCCTAGGTCTAAGATGGTCAAGGAGTTGTTAATTTTTTAGTCTTCTTATGGAGTCTGACTCTTTCCTTGTTTTGTTGACCGTTGACTGTTGAGGATGCCACCTGGAAGATTTTTGTTTAGTTACGTGTGAGAACCCTTAGGGGAAGATCGAGATGAATCGGATTCGTTGTTACGAGCTAACGTGAGGTAGGAAGTGATTATTAAGTTGGGGTGAATATAAATTAAAGTTGGATGAGAAGAGCCTTATGTGCTTTTGTTGATGATGTTTATTAAGGATTTCGGTAGTTAACTAGCTTTATCTTTTACACTCGATAACTGTTGTTCTAGAGGATGTGAACTGAAATAACCTGAACTAAATAAATGTGCAGTTAGGTATGACTCATCTTTTCCTAGAGCTAAGAAATGAGGCGACATGTAGATGCGTGACACCTCCCTCTTTGCTTGGCCAGGCACCTGGAGTGCTTGCTTGGGCCGCTCGTCTTTCCTTTCACTACTTCAAGCTAAGTAACATCATTTATATAAAACAAAATTTTCTTCTTTCATCATCACAATGTGAACCTCTCTCACCACACTTTCCCGAAAAATTTAAATTTTTAAAGTGAAAAGCGATCTCGAGTTACGTCTGCAATCATTCTAAGCAGGTTTAAGGTAAAATTGTCTTGATTCTAACTGTTTTGAGGTTACATGAAATGTTGAATTTACGTTGGGTGGTGCAAATAGTATTTTGGGTGATGTTTAAGCTGCGTGAATATTATCTTTGAAGAAAAGGATGAAGATTTGTGTTTTGTTGACTATTTTTAGTTCCAATTTGACTTTTGGAAGAAAAATATGAAATAAATAGTAAACGTATTACAAATTTAATAATTTTTTATTTGTGAGCCATTTATAACATTTGGAGTTGACCCAAGAAAAATGTTTTAATTTTTGAAGATGTTTAGTAATTATTTTAATTTTTGGAAAGTTAAATGGCTAGAAAGTGTATAAATTTTTTAGAAATAAATATCAAACATTTGAAAAAATGAAATATTACATATGGACATTTCTAATTGTACCATGAGTACCTCAGCCCAATTTTGGAGTGATTTGAATTTTTTTTACTATTTTTGGTGATTTAATTACTAAATAAATGCTTTCAAATCAAAAGAAGATGAATTGTAGTTTGAAAATAAAATTGAGGATGTTACAGTAGGTTGAAGTTGTATGTGAGCTACATACCAAATTTAGTAATTTTAAAATGGTTGAAATATTTATTTGATTTCGGATGTTAAAATGAGTAGAAATGTATTTAAATGGGAAAAATGGATTTGTATTTCATAAAATATTTTTAGAGGCGAGAATGGTTGGGCTCTAAATTATATTTTGAGCTATGATAATTATATCGGGGTTTTTGGATTTTATTAGGTATTTATTTGGGAATTAAAGAAGTAAAAGTAATTGTTATTATTATGTTCTTTAGGTGTGGATATCGGGTAGTTGCTTCGGGTAGTAAAAATTGTTGATACTTGGCTTGGCTTGAGGTGAGTATTTATATCATGTGACATAACCTTTCATATATATGGTGTGTATGTAAGTTGTATAGTTTTTACTAAATGAATTATATATGTGATATGTGACATTGAGACTTGCGATGTTGAGTATTGTGATATGATCAGTTGTGATATCTGAAGTTGTGATATCTGAGTGGTGATATCTGATGGTGTGATTTGTTGTTGAACTCTAGTCCGGTAAAAATGGTACTCTCCTGCAGGTTGAGTTGTCCCGTTTGATGGAGTAGAATCAGCAGTGCTTGATTTTACTATTGTTTTCTCGTTTGATGGGTAAAACAACGAGAATGGATTCTGTCCTCGTTTGATGGAGTAGAATCGATAGTGACGTATAATGTTGTTTTTCTTGCCCATCGGAGGAGTATATTTCAATAGAGGGCCGAGGTAGAGTTATTGTTCTTTGTGTGATATCTTTGGATATTTATTATTTGTGTGTATGATGGTTATTCATTGGATTATTTGATATAGGATTCTATTAAGCAGTATTATTAATCAACCCGCTTTAGTCGTGGCCCTCGAGGTTAGATTAAGTTATCCTTAACTTTACATCAGTCACCATACGATGGTTGACACGAAAATAACCTATTTGAAAATCATAGAACACAGTAGTTTGATAAAGTAAAAATAGTTCGGAGGCAGCGTTTCCATCTGAGACTTTATGTCGTGGCGTAGTAAGCAAACCCCAGTCTGACTTCATAAAAATTCCAAAACCAAGATACTCCATAAAATAGTTAATACGTTTCAACGCCAAACAAAATCTGAAATTTGATACATAAGAAAATGAGTGAGAACAAAAGATATTGCCAGGGATTATGCCGTCTAAGTAAAATCCGCTCCTTGAACTGGCTTGGCTTGCAAGGCACTGTCGTCCCCGGAGGTTGGAAGGGGTAAGTTCGGCAACAGGTGAAGCTATCACTCGGGTGGTAACTTACCCACATCCGAATGAGATACACAACAAGAGATAAAAACATAGCGATGATGTAATATTATATATATATATATAAGGTAAGAGAATAAGCTTATTATTCATAGCGTCTGATAAGAATAACCATAAATGACATATACACATTTTAAAGGATTTCAGCCATGTTAAAGTACATGATATACCCAGGGAGATAGCATGTCATATAATCAGCGAGCAAAACATAAGTTCCCAATACACTTGATTTATACTTAACGATAACGGTATAAGGAACTCCGAGAGAAAACAAGGCCATGACATTGTCGACCCTTTTAGGCCTTGATGGCGTCACTGATGTCAACACTGATATGATACACAATAACATTATCCGACATTTATATAATGTCGTTGCCCACTTTCTATTGGTTCGCCCGCGTAACATGACATAATATCATATCGCTTTTCGGCGCGGGGATCACCGCCCGATCACCCATCTGATATCATAAAAGCCTTTATACAGCGCGGCGACCTGCGTAGAGCTCAGCGTACCCGCATCTAATGCGGTGTGACCGCTCTACATATGAAACTGACGTGACCAGCGATCAACATCGCGCGGCATGCCAACCACGACAAAACCTGACCACACACGACTCGGCCAGCATTCACAGCGGCTATAGCAGCCGGGTAAAATAACAAGCAACGATCTCACGACATTACCGATATACTTGACCGCCAATATGCACAGTCCAACTGATTCCATAGAACCTACTACCATGTGTATCTAACACAACCATCATACAACTCACCATTTCCTGATTGACAAGCTACACTAGCAGATAAGTTCGAATTTTAAAATATAGTCACGCTATCAATTTCACCGTATACTTAAACCAGCGTAAATAATGTTATCAAGCAGTGATAAATCCCCACCTTTGGCTAGTACCTTTAGCATGGCTTGATGTCGATCCATGGCCTTTCGTATTCGAGTCAAGCAAAACTTGCAGTACAATTCTGACTAATTTTGTTATAAATTATCTTTTAGCAACTTTAGTACCATTAGCCGCTTTGGGTGAAATATTACTAGTTAAACTTCAACGATAAACTAAGCGACAAGAATTTCACTAACCCCGAGCTCTAAACTTTCGGCCCTACCAAACTTGAGATACTAACACATAACGATTCTAATCGATCCCGATTGTGCTTTCAACTAATTAAACCCGTTTCTAACAACCTCATCCCAGCTTGACTACTACTCAAAAAACTAATAAAAAACTAATTTCAACATATATTCATCAGCTTGACTTTAAACCACAATTTCTCTAATAACTATAATAAGTGTCCAAAAACATACTTATCTTCATTTAACACGTTTGAAAAAAAGTCAAACCGAAGTCAACTTAAAAGTCAACCCAACTTTTCCAACACTTTTCTACCCAAGAATGGAATTATTATAATCTCTCATATACTATAATTTAGGTCTAAATAATAATTATCGATATTAACGAAAACCGAAGTGAGCTAGAATTCAAAAAAGTCAACATCCTAAAAGCGTCGAATTGTCATCCATGGCGTAATTTCAACTCAAGAACAACTACATTTAAAGCCCAAGATAATTGAAGCAAAAAAAATCAAAAAGCATAAAAGTCAGCGAAAGTCAACCTAGTCGAAACCTGAAATACACAAAAAGTTTTGGCACACGCTTGATTGAAGAAGGGCCGATGAAACTCTCAAGGGTGAGGGACCAAAGCTGCGAGATGAAGGAGAAATCGGGGCATCGAGGGAGAGGAGAAGGGGTTGGTCTGCTTGAGGGGAAGGGAGATGGGATTTTACCACTCTTAAAGGCTTGTTTGGTATGCGGAAAGAATGAGGGAAAAGCAAGTTTATTCGGATAGAGTCGACCGTTTAGTTCAAGTGATACCTCTCGTTCTTTACCTCGACAATAAATTTCCAACATTAACATTTATACGTACATAAAATATAAAGTGGTTTCAAAATTTTACCTTATTAAATTTAATAATCCCACATTTTAATTTATTAATTAGCAGTACGTTACGGTTTTACAATTGATCATTTGAGATATGGATTACATTAGGGTTGAGGTATATGTTTACAATATAGCATATATGTGTGATTTGTTATGTTTAGATTATATAAATATTCATGGAGCTTTGACTTACCGCTTATTAGGGACCCCCCTCTCCAATTTTGTAGTTGCGGGAAAGCGTTCATATAGCACCATCTTTGTGGTGAACTCGATATAATCATAGAGTGCGGTTCGAGATTGCATTTAGGATATCATAGCAGTCAACCGTCTATTGTTTCCTCACATATATTTATCTTTTTGAGGAGTCATGTAAACCATATTATTCCTATATTGTATTTTGGGGTTATAATTATGATGTTTGGTAATATTTAAATTTGATGTATGATGGTTATGAATGTAAATTGGTTTGAGTGGCGAGTGTTAGTTCGCCCCGATGGACAAAAGATTTTGAATAAAATATTATTATGCAAAGCGACCACTTGGTGGGCCCTCGAGAGTTGGGACCGTCATCGACACGAATAATGCGAGTCCTTAACGATGGATATGACAAAAATGACCGTTAACATCGCTAAATAAAACAATACAACTGCGTCTATGAATTGAACTAACCAACACTGCAACAGCGAAAAGTAATAATATAAATACAAAATCAACCAACGGGTTTTACAACTTCAATCTGATATTTGTTATTAAGTAAAACAAAACTTCAGAAGAAGATAAAAAGTATGGCTGACATTGAGGTCTTAGCCACCATCTCCGCCTCCACCCAGATTACGCAACTACTCGGCCAAAAGCATCTCGGTCATCCAGCAATAACCTAGGCACCATGCCGCCCGTAGGAAAATAGGGGAATAAACTAGGAAGCTAAGTGAATACAAATATCACGAAGTTAACCCGCTTATCATACAAACAAGGATAATTCAAGTCACACCTACCCACAACAAGATAAATCTTTCCTTAATGGCTTTCCAACTAACTGCAGATAACCCAGCATGTCGACAACCTACTTTCGCGTTATACTTGAAATCACAAGGAAATATCTACATTTGTTATCTTTACGAGTATAGCTAATTCGGATATAATATACAACTCAAACATACCGCATGGAACATTTAGCGACTCAATAGAATTATCTTTAGTTAAACGGAAGTCTTTACTCCCAATTATAGTCATACAGCATCACATGACATACGAGATGTTTATCGTAGAACCTCCCGAATCGTTTCATTATTGTCTGACTAAGCAAAATATCTTAAATCAAGATAACTTAAGTGCGAATTATCTCACCAAATTCTTCATTTAGTCTACGAGACTGATACTTTCGATGAGTACATCGTGGTGGTTAGATCATAACTTATATACTAACGTTTGAATCAACTTTCCTTATATATAAAATATCGTGACATCATCATAGATTGGCGTGAGCGTCGGTTTATAATTTTTATACCTAATGCCCTCATTCAAAAGTTATCACCAACCATTAACCAACTAAACTTTTAACCTTAACGGATGCATAACGATTAATACAACCTAGGTTGACAAGAAAATCGAGATAATATTATCAATAATCAGCGAAACCTAATTCGACATAATTTCATCAGGCAACATCTAGTATAATCGGCACAATATCCATAACCAATAAATGAGTCATAAAGCAGATCATACGGCTATAGAAAATTTAAACAACATGTGAATATAAAACAAAGTCTCGATAAGGCGCACCATCGCGAGAATAAAATCACGAGACCAACCAAACTAACTACGAGTAATCAAATGTCTATCTCATATCTCCACAACTATACCAACCTCTAATGCGCATATGCTCAATCCGTCTACCTGTAGGAATGGACCAATGGCTAATAAACACTGCACTTATACCGAAGTATAAGGCCAGCATAGAATGAATACAAGTGATCATAGATAATCGCGCGTAACATACCGAAGTATAAGGCCAATACAACAATGCACACAGCAAAGTGATAACAGATCTCACTGCACATATACCGAAGTATAAGGACAACACAACAATGCCTGGCAACCAAGTGATAATAGATCTCGCGCACTTATACGAAGTATAAGGCCCGATAACGTCACGTATCACGCAAAGGAAAGGAGAGTCGCTTTAACCGCAATCATCTGACTATAGGGTCGTATTCTAATACTCAAGTCCCCTCAAAGTCACGTATAACTCCAACGGCGCCTCAGCTGACTAACTACTATTCCCGAAACAATATCCAAAGCACACACCTAAAGCGTCTCACAATAAAAAATCACTTGAGAATCGCCGACAAGGCCACGTAAATACGGAAATTAAAATGAGGCCAAGAAACATAGAAGTGCCGACAAGGCCCTATGAAACACAAGCATTAGGTTGAGAGTTCAAGCTATTACTTACCTCAGCAAATCTTCAAACGCCACAAAAATATAATCATATAATCATATCGTAGCTCCTTGTAGATGAATCCGCAGAATGTCATACAAAAATGACATGTTTCACCTGATAAAATAAATGCGTAATGTAGCACCCATAAGATAGTACTACTTCGTTAGCAATAAACGTCCGCCTAATCGATCCAGAATTGCCTTTCCGTGTTCGCGTCTAATCAAAACACCGAGAAATCACGATTACTCACACTTGTAATTTTAACCACATCTTAATTGATTTCGACCTTGAAACCATTTAATTTACAAAATTGACAACTTAAGTATAGATTGCTAGTATGTTTCAATGACAGTACAATGAAGAAGTTCAACTATCCGACTAAATCCAGCAATCGGCCAACCGCCTTTGAAATACTAGCATTTCCAACCAATTCCAATCGTGACCCAAATTTTCAACTTTTTCCGACTAACTAACCCATTTACAACAACCTTTATCCTCAAAATTACTACTCAAACCTACTAAAACAAATTATAATTCAATTCCCGACATAATACCTCGATATTAAAGTCGAACTTAGTTCTCAAAACAACTAAATTAATTTCAACAGCCCATATTAATCTCCCGACGACATACTTTTAACGTTTTACATTTTTCATCAAAGTCAACGAGAGTCAACTATCCATCTCAACACATTTCAATTCCATAAAGTATTATCAGCACCGATACGAAATCTAAGTTTAAGTGATAATTGTATACATTTAAATCCTGAAAGCTTCAAAATTAACCCAAATCTCAAAAAAGTCAACATCCTCAAAACATCAAAAATACTCATCAAGCTTCTTTAACTCCAAAAGCTGACTAATTTAAGGCCTAAGAATCGTTTATATGATAAATTCAAATCCAAAAATCAAACTCGTAAGAAACTCGCTGAAATACTAAAAAAGATCCATTTTTTTACGCTTGAATTCGAAGAGGATGATGAGGAGAAACTCTCAAGAAATTTGAGGACCAAGCTTGCGAGATGGAAGAAAGTGAAGAAAAAATAAAAGGGGAAGAAGGATTCGGCCGTTTTGGAGGAAGGAGATGGGTTTGTGTGTTTGGGCGCTTGGTTGGTTATTGTGGTTAATGGTTTGGCCCAACGTTTTGTGGTGAAACCCCGATCCTTTTAATTGAATCGATACTTCTCGTTTTTAACTTATCTCGACGACCAACTTCCAAGCATTAACATTACGCTCGAAATTATATTGCCACCCAAGCAATATCATTTCCATCAAACTACAACTTTAAAATTCTCAATGAAATGTACTTCAACGACCGATTCGTTGTGTTATCAACTATTTAACTTAGAATTTTTTTATTTCTCCTCAAAATACTCCACCGGCGACTAGTATACTATTCTGATAATATTAATGCAGGCAGGTTGTGTTATCAAATAAAGTCTTTTATGTTGATAGCCATCGATTGGTGATTCGGTGTTCGGGGTTGATGGCGATTCTAACTGAGGGGCTTTACACAGGGGCTGATAGATTTATGAACTTCAATAGAAACTTATAGAATAAGATGTTTAAGATACGGATAGATATATTTAAAATTTGTTAGAGAGAGAAAAGATATGCAAAAGATATTGGGGAAGGGGGTCTCTAATGTTGGATTTGGAGTTGTTAAGAGTTGATTTATTTATGTAAATCTAAGAGTGTTAAAAGGTAAGTTGAAATTTATAAATATTTTAAGGGGTATCCTTTGTGATTGTGGTGTAAGATTGTTGATCCTTAGATGCGTAAAGTTAAACAGGCACTTGGAATAGTGGTGGAAAAATGTTACAATTATGATAGTAGTAACCAAGTATTAGAGTAGGTAAAATTAATTTAGTTCTACAAGAATGAATCAACTTTGCGAATATGAGAATAAGTGTAATGAATGCTTTGTTTTCGTTGGAGCATGAATAAGGGTTGTAATAATGGGTTGAAAATGAATATTATAGTTTGGTTGTCGTTATGAAGTTTCTTATTTTTTTAAATTGTCAAATGTTGCCTTGAAGGAGTAAGTGGAATGATGAAAATTACGGGACCATGGAAAGAAGAAAAGGTGTTTAGTTGTACCAATAAATAAAATATTTAAGTGAAATGGAAATTCGATAATGATTGGTATAGCAAGTCCGAAGGAGGAAGAACTGTTTTAAGAATAAATTAGTTGATATACCAATTGGAGTGACTCTGGGAGAAATTACCAGATGAAATAAAAAGTTTGACCTTTCTGAGAAGTATATTAAGATGATAAGACTAGTTGAAGTTGTCTCAAAAGTGTGGAATGTATCAAAATGCGATACCAAATCATTCTTTCAAGATAATAAAACTTTGAGGCGAAATATATAGTGTTGATTAATTTTTATGAAAGCAAAGTATTAGTTGGATGGAAATGAATTATTTAAAATTTGTTGATAAATGGAGGGTGTGTGAATTATAGAACATGGTGAGTTAAGGTTGAAATGAGTAATGAATCTGATGATTTTTCAAGGAAAATATGAAATATAAAATATGTGCGGAAATATAAATTTGGTGATAATAGTTGGATTATTGAATGCTTAATTGATGATACAATTTAGTTCTTTCGAAACGTCGGGAACAAATGAAAAGCGATGTTGATTTCTTAGAGAAGATGAATCTATTGTATGAAAAATATACAAAGGAGGATGTTTATTCGGAAAAAGATAAAATTTAAGGATATATGAGTTGATTAGAGTTATAAGTGTTGAATCTCCTAAAGTAAGATTGAGTGATGTGAATAAATGTTTTAATAAGTTATGTGATAAATGGATTGAGGAGTGCAGTTTGATTCATTAAATTAGGGGAATAGATATTTGTGACTTCAATTTAGAAAGTAAGTGTTGGATATTATATTGTTGTAAATTCAGTATTAACATATAAAGCGTTTCGATTGAAAGTTTGTGAGCAAATTTTCTATGTTGAGTTGAAGTTAATAGATACGAATGTTGGTTTAAGTATTTTAGACGTTATTTTATGATGTCGTGCGTGGAATCCTCGTATATTATAAGATTTGAAATACCTTCTTGCTCAGAGAAAGTTGGACTAACAGCAGGGAAAATGAGTGGAATTTCGTAGTAGAATATCAATGAATCTTTGGATCTCGTTAATAAGAGAAGTATGATTGTTGATGTATCAAGTTATAAATGGAAGTTAGTTGTTTAAAGAATAACAGGATGGAAACTGTTGATGGTGGTTCATTGATGTTAGTATCGGATTAGAAATAATGAAGGACTAATGGGTGTAGATAAGAGTTGACAAGTCCCAAAGGGGCAATGGAGTATTAACAGGTATGGCAGAATATATGGTTGCACTGATAAATTCGGGAGGATAATTATGGAATGGAAGGCTCATGTGGTTGTATGTGAGACTTGCTAGTTTTGAGATGTATTGTGATTTGGAGTAAATATCAAGAGTACGCAGAGGAAAATTCGAGGTCATCAATATCAATAATTTCAGAGCGTCGATTGACTTATAAATGAAAGGAGATTAAACAAGGGTGTTTAGTGGAACCATAACTCTAGAGAGATGCTTAATCAAGATGATAATTGAATTGTTATGAATAGATTTATAAATTTCCCCTACAAGGTTGAATTATGATGCGAAGCATGGTAGAAATTTTATGTTGAGTAAATCATAAGATTCCATGAATTATAATGGTCATGATGACGTGAGTCAATATGTTAACGTCGGTTGTGGTTTTTAATAATGATGCGAGGTCAGACGTCAATTAGAATACAACAGAGAAATTCATGAATTCAAGGACAAATGGGTGAGAAAGAGCATGTGTCATCAAGTATAGACCTCAACGGAAGGCGATTGGGTGTGAAGATACGGCACGACGATGCGTTAAGACCGAAGTTATCGAGGTGATAATTTAACTAAGAAATAAGTTGCTCATAGTAATAATAGCTTCAAAGCGCTTTTGGGATTTGCACCATCCGGTTATGAAAGGAAACACACTGATGAGTGATGACAACAATTGAAAGTAACTTTTAGGTATATTAAAATGATTAATGAAGAAGTGATGTTAGTGAATACTATAATATAGTTGGGTGAATATGATTAAGGATGCATGACGTAGTATATGAAAGATGGATAACTGTGGATATAGAAATGATCGCAAGTTAATGTCTAACTATTATGGGTAAAGGCAAGTTGATGATATTTGATGGTAAAATGGTCCGTAACGGTTAATGTGAAAACCCAAATATTGTAATTTTGAAATTTACAACTAAAAGTAGGAATCGAGACTCGAGAGTGAGAATACGCGGAAAGGTGATATTTGAAATAACCTGCTACGCCCAAGCGACAAATTATTATATATATATCGCTTAGCGGTAAGTGACTCGGAGATAGTATAAATGATTTCGAATAAAATTGATATACCGAGACTAAGATAGATGGAAGTAGTGAGTTTATGTGTCACCGGAAATTGTACATTTTAAATCGCTTTTCTATAAAATTGAAATGCGAAAATTGAGAAATAGCACCGCATCAACGGAACTTTAATTTTCCTTCTAAATATCTGTCTACCACCACTATCTTATCTTATCATCACAACTCACCAACCCCCTTCTTCCCCAACGTTTATGTAAATCATCTCTCCCACGCCTCCTCTAAAATTTTTTTCTTCCATTTTCTTCTCTTCCTTTGTGGCTCAAGATACAAAATTGGTTTTTGATCTTCCTCATCATCCTCTACAATATCAAGGTAAGAAAAGAATCTTGTCGATATTTCATAAGTTACGGAAGTTTGACTTTTGTCGATCAATTTGAGTTATCTTTGAGTTTGGTGATCTTATAATGGTATGTAGATCTCATCTAAGCTTGGATTATATGGTTAGGAAGTATAATAACTCCATTGGGTCAAACGTGTTGAATGGGTTAGTTGACTTTAGGTTAACTTTTTCAAAATTCCTTTAAATTGTATTAGGATGTTATCAACCTTATGATAATTGTTTCTGGGGTAGAAGTTGTTGATTTTGATATTGACTAAGAGTATTGCTGAGGTAGTTTGTAAGTCAGTATTGGGTTTGAATTAAAGGTTATTTAGTATGGTTTAATTGTCGGGGAATTGATTGGTAGATTGATTAGAAATCGCTTAAAGTTACGGTGTCAGTAAAGTGAAAAATAACCATACTTTTAGGTTAATGGTGAAAATTTTGTTGATTATTAGTCAAGAATAAAAGATAGTAATCGTCTACCTAAAGTTGACAAGTTGGTAACTAGAATGTTGTTAAAAGTTGGAATTTTAGAAATTAATAATAGTTTTGGTGTTTTAAATGATATTTATTTTGGAATTAGGTGGACGTTGAATAATAACTGGATTTAAATGGAGTGAAAAATTATATTTTTATGATATATCAATAATAATCGGGCGCTTAAGGGACTGGCAGATCCTTATCAAGTTGTCGGATTATATTTGGATCTTTCTTTGGGATTTAATAGATATAAGAGGAGGTTATTAATCGGAAGGTAACAATGAGCATAATTACTTTGATAGAGTCGAGTTCAACCTAGCACGGACTACCCAGAGATATTTTAGTTGCTTTGGCTCGAGGCGCAGTACAAATCTCAATGACGTGGTGTTTTCATATGTTATGGTTATATATTTGGTACGTGGTCGTTATGTATTTATATCGAATGTATACGAGATTAATGTTACGATTGTTGTAATGTTATGATTATACTACGACGCAAAGCAGATCGTGTCGCACGTGGCGCGTATCATTAAGGCGGTGCGTGTATTTCAAGGTTGATTTGGTGAAATTATATATATACATCGAGGGGTAGCCTCGACCGGGAGCTTTGAAAGCGATATGCATATTGAGGGTAAAATTTGTGACGATCTTCGGGAGGTCTGCCTGATATGCATATCGAGGCGGCAGCCTCGTCGGAGGATCAGGATGCATATATCTATGTGTTCTGAGACGTTAGTGTATCATGATCGACGGATGGAGGTTTTAATGTTAAGTATTTGTTGGACTAATCATTGTTTGTGTTGTTTTATTTTGAATGAATATTTGATTATGCGTTGTTGACAAGTTATGAATATATTACAAAAGTGGAATGTTATGTCGATCTTGTTGTAAATGACGTAATTGAGGTCGCTATGTGATTTTGCAGTGTTCATTGAGTAGTCTACTAACGCTCATACATATGCTTTATATATAAGTATGATTATATGTGGTTGGATACCATTCGTAGTATTTGTCTAAATAACTCATTACGCCTAAGCGATTAAATTGTATTATATATATCGGTCAAGGAAGGACCCGAAAATAGTCTAAATATTTTCGTAATAAATCGATATACCGAGACTAGAATTAGAAGGGTAGTAATTTATGTCATCGGAAATAATATATTTGGATTCGCTTTTCATTAAGATTTAAACACTATAGCCGAGAACAAAACCCAACCAAACAGGACTTAACTTATTTTCTAAATATCCCACCAACCTCATCATCATTTCATACTTATCACAAACTCCCACCAACCCCTTTCTTCCCCTTGGCCGAGATTCCATTCTCCCCCCCCAAATTTTCTTCCATTCCTCGTGGCTCAAGATATACAAGGGTTGGTTTATCTTCCACCCCTCATCCTCATCTACGGAACAAGCGTAAAGAAGCCCACATCTTTTGGGGTATTTCGTGAGATTTTGAGATAGTTGGACTTTGCTAATTCATTCTAAATTGTAATAATAAGTTCTTAGACCATTAAACTAGTTGGATTGTGAGTTAACGTTGGAAGCTGAGTATTTCATGAATTATGGAAGGTTTGACTTCAGTTGACTTTGAGCTACTTTTGAGTTTGAAGCTTTAAGATGGTATGTAGTTATCATCAAGGTTGAATTATGTGGTTAGAAGCTATACACCGATTATTAGTTGAAATTTGTTGATGTGGTCATGGCTTGACTTTGTTGACTTTTTGTACAATTTGGAGTTAGTACGTTGGTAAGCGTTAAACGCTTGAACGTTATACTGTTAAATAGGATGTTTGAGCTTATGTTGACTTTTTCGAACGAAGTTGATTCTTCGTTGACTTTAGCAAATTTCATCTAAGTGTTATAAAATATGATTCAGCCTTTGGAATAGTTGTTATAAGAGTCAATTAGTCATTGAGCAAAGTATTAATTTTTATGTTCAATGTAGGGAAATGAGTGTTAAATGGCAATTGATTCAAGGAGATTGATTTTGGCTGACAATATAGTTGCTAGAGCGGGTGTAAAGCAAGCGCCGACCGGAATGGAGGATGTCAGGGTTGCAATATTATTGTTTTATTTGTCGGGTTAAACGTGGATAATAATATTTTCCACCTGTAACCTGTTGGTACCAAAATATTGTTAAGGCTGGATAGTTAAAACTTAAATGTGATAAGGGTTAAAATTGTAGGTATTAATTAAGTCATCCATCGATTATGACTCAAGTTTAGTTTATGAATAGTGTTCTTTAAATTGCTCATCCATCGACAAGCGACTCGTGTCCAGAGTCAATGATTCTAATCTTCAAAAGCAAATCTGGGCGGTCGCTACAATTTTGGTATCGACCTAGGTTTGCAGATTATGTGGTCAGTTCTGTGTGGTTATATGCCCGACTAATTGTTTTGAGTTGTGTCAAGGCTGAGTCTTTTCTGAGGTTCAAGTCTTTCTTTCGCTTTTTGTAGACGATCGAGGACGCCACCGAGGTAGATGCTGAAGCACTGTGCTGACCAGAGGTGCCCGCGGTAGATCGAGGGGTACCTGGATGTGTTCTCCGAGGCGCATCACCGGGTAGAGTCGCTACAGAATGGAATGAGGATTTAGCAGTACGGAACAACAGAAGTTCCGTAGTATATCCCGATCCCCCACGATCCTCGTTGTGGAGGATGAGTGAGACGTTGCAGGATCCGGTACAAAGCTCGATAAACCTAGCGGAGGCCGAGCTCGTAGCAAGCTGACCGATTCTCGAAGAGCGATCCCCCAAAGTTCTTTGAGTCAGTACACCGATTGAGTAATTGAAGTTCATTAGACTGAGACCATTTTCGAGTCGATGGGCATGGAGGGTGAGCTAAGAGTCGCTCACCTACCGACCGCATCGAGTGCTCATGATTGGTGGGGTAATTTGCAAGGTCTCTGATCGCTAGAGAAGAGGGTCCGTGTCTGGGAGACCAGAGTGCTATTCCTGTGGAGAATTACCGCATGAGTACCATGGTCGCTTTAGAGAGAGAGAGATTTGATTTAATGACCTGTGGTGAACAATCGCGGATGAGTACGAGAGTATTTATCGAAGTTATGCGCTTTACTTCCAAATTAGATACCCGACTGAAACGAAACGTAAGACAGAGAGTCGCAACGGACGGTACGGGAGATCCGCCACACGCTATCATCAAGGACCACTAGTTTCATGAGTTGAAAAACGTCATGTCAGGTCGAGATGGAGTTGGTCGAAACAATGGGCAAAAGAGGGACGACAGGAGACTATTGGTACTAGTGGACCCTCCGCCCGAAATTCTAATGAGAGTGATGGCCCCTCAGCAGACTGTCCTGGGTCGAGTCATTTCAAAGGCACCGTAGTTCGCTCGAGTTATTCGATAGCTTCTTCCCACGCATTTTCGCTGTACATGGTGGGTCTCCGGGGAGGTATCCCTAGACTCCCAGTAGTGCTAGGTTCTTCCGTACCAGACCGGGTCATATGATGCTGTGATCGGTTTTATAGAGATCCTTTGTTACCGCTTGTCGCCGCCCAGACATAATGGTAGGGATTGTCCTCCTGCTACGCCAGTGAAAGGGCAGAAAGTACTTCAACACGCACAGCGGATAATGTGAGGAGTGAGGTGATTTGCAGACCGCTGGTGCTGTGGTCGCGACCGAAATGTAGTAGCGCATTGGCCGGACCTAGTCGAGTGGCGCGAGCTAGGCATGGTAAAGTATTTGCAGCTACTCAAATAGAAGCTCGATTCTCCCGTAGTGGTGATGTGCACATTAAAATTATGCGGGTTAAAAGCTAAAGTCTTGTTTGATTTAGGAGCTACTCATTCCTTTATATCTTTGGAATTCTCCCAACATATTCCTATAACTCGAGGAAATTTTAGATATATCACTTCAATTTAATCACGGTAGGGAAGTTTGTTAAGATTGATGAGGTACTTAGAAACTGTCCCTTAAGTATTGAGAATCACTGTCCTGAGATGCATCTTACTTCCCTTTTTTGTAATTTAACGATTTTGACCTTATTTCTTTGGGACACCAGGATCAAGCCAGTGGAGCGATAGATTGTCATCTTAAGAAGATCAAATATCTAGTCTTGGAAAATCTAAGATCTTTTCCCAGGTGATAGAAAATTCTTTTCCCTCTTGTTCACGCTTAGTTGCCCATAAAGCATGTCGGTGAAAACGGACGTATCGGGTATCTCGCCCACGCCGTCACATGCGCTTATGGATCGAACCAAGCAGGTGCGTGTCTTCGGAAAGCGAGTATGTCGATGTGTTTCCCAAGAGTTGCCGACTTCCTCATGCGAGAGGTGGAGCTTTCCACAGTTACTTCCCGGTACCCGATTGCTATGGCAATCTTATAGACCATTCCCGCAGAAATAAGACCCACCGCAAGAATTATTGATAGTGATTCGCTTCACCAAGTAGTTCACCTTGGGGTGCTCCTGTTTTGTTTGTCAAGAAGAAAGATGGATCTCTGAGGTTGTGTATTGATTATAGGCAGTTGAATAAAGTAACAATTAAGAATCGATATCCTTGCCTAGATCGACGACCGCTCGATCACTGAAAGGACGCCCGCGGTATTTTCTAAGATTGACTTGAGGTCGCCACCGGGCCTGAGGATTGGAGATGATGCATCGAAGCTTCCATATTTAGAACAAGATGGGCACTATGATTTTTTGCGATGCCGCTTTGGGTTGGCTAAACTAATTCACAACATTTATGAACCTTATGAATCGGGCGCTCAATTTTATTTGGATAAGTTTGGGTGGTATTTATAGATGACATTTTGATATATTCTAGCAGCGGTGGAGAGCATGAAGATTTAAGAATTATGCCGAGACTTGAGAGAAACGAATGGTATGTAAATTTAACCGTGAATTCTCGTTGTGAAGCGTGTAGTTTTCGGTCATGTGATTTCAGAGAGGGTATAAGCTGATCCTCAAAAAGTTGAAGCTGTAATGAATTGGGATCGAATTCCACAAGTGGTACCGAAAAAGAAGATTTCTCGTTCTAGCGAGTATTATCGGAGATTTATACAGACTTCTCGATTATCGCAACAATGACCACCAAGTCGACTAAGCAGCGGAGTTCCATTTGTTTGGAGCGGCATCATAACGGTGTTTCAACGAGTTGAAAGGAAACCGACTACCGCCCAAGTATTGAATCTTCTCGTCGCGACGCACGGCATGCCGCCAGATAATGACGCTTCACATCGTATTGACGCTGCATTAACGCAAATACGGTGCGTAAGAGCTCATGCATCGCGAATACGCTGAAAACGCGAGAAGAATTATCGACGCATGATTGGAGTTAGTCGCAATTGTGTTTGCACTTAAGATTTGAGGCATTATTTGTATGGTGCGACGCGGTCACACTACGTTTATGATTACGACGCAAAGAGATTTGGGAATCAGAAATGGGGCTGACGGAGTTTATTAGCGATTATGATGTTTCTATCAGTATCATCCCCGAAGAGCGAATACGGTGCGTATGGATTAAGTCGTAGTGGAAAGGTTAAGGAGCCATTGAATCAAAATGAAGCAACTTAGTGTTAATTTTGGAGGTGAGTTAATGGTGGCTCAAGGCGCAAATAAGAGTTCGACCGGTTCTTCTCGGATCAATACCGAGTGGCAAATGTAAAGATGAAATTCAAGTAGTACTAATTTAGAAGAAGTCAAAAGCGAAGTAGATCGGACTTGTGGTAAAGAGATGATGGAGCCCTCATAATGCAAGTGCAGTAAAGTTGTTCGTGCCGTATTCTAGGAACCCAAAAGAAAATTTTGACGAGGCTCATAATACTCCCCAGCACGATCCGTAGCACGAAAATGTATCGACTGGTGTTGGTTTATCAAAGCGGCCCGGGATGAAAGAGATCATGAGTTTGAATCAAAATGTTTGACTTTCCAACAAGTAAAGATCAACACGTATATCCAACAGGTTGTCAGCAACCCCTTCCTATTCTCAGAGTGGACTCGGGAGCATATCACGCATGGATTTTGTTTTCTTCGGACTCCCGAGACGCTCGGGTAAAGAATGACGGTATCAGTGATAGTGGACGCCGTAATTCATCGAAATCACCATTTTTGCCACCAAATTGACTCACGGTCTAGAGCAACTGCAAGGTTGTATGTTGATCACATTGTGTGATTGCATGGAGCCGGTATCCATCAGATCCCATCAGATGCTAGATTCACTCTGCCTGGAAAGGATTTCAAGAAGCGAAGGGTCAAGGTTAATTTGAGTAAATTATTTCATCCATACCAAATGGGCAATCGAGAGGACAATTCAACATTGAGGATACTGCCAGGGCTTGTGTGTTGAACTTTTCCGGGAATCGGGATTATGAATCGCTTGGATGGAGTTTGCATATAATAATAGCTTCCACACCAAAGATTGGTGACGGCACCATTCGAGGCATCATCGAAGGAAATGTAGGGACTCATTGTTGAATGAAGTAGGAGATAGGAAAAAATATACGGTTCGGAGTTGGTGGAAAGGTCAGGAAAAAATAAATTGATACAACATTAGACAAAAGATGTATGAGCAATACGTAACTTGGGAACGAAGCATTACTGAT
>JADFUC010000694.1:0-86496 GCA_019722365.1 Lithospermum erythrorhizon
ATCAGTATGCTTCGTTCAGTTACGTATTGCTAGGATGGGCCACTGCATTGAAGATGAAGTGAGTTATGAATCTTGTTGTCGATGTGGGGTATGAATATGAAGGCAAGAAGAAGATGCAAGTGTCGTAATAGGTTGATATTGAAAATTCTATTTCGATGGATACTAAGGGAATTGAGGATAAGCTGAAATGGGAAATTTTGCCGTAAAACTGTTGTTACGATTAGGTGATTGTGCGAGGTTATCGATCATCTAGATGTGTTGGAATATGATTGTACATCTGAAATATTGGAAAAATTGGTATTGGTGGAATTAAGTATCTGAGTACTCTATTAGTGGATATGAAGTTGGATTTAATGTAACTGAGCAGATTGGGATAAAAATGAATATTTTAGTTGATTATCATTTTGAAGTTCTAAGTTGCTTAAGTTATGAATGGTTGCTTGGAGAATAAAGTGGAATAAAAATGAAAATTTTTGGGACTACGGGAGAAGAAAGATGTTTAGTAGTACTCTATTAATAAAACTTTGAGACTGGATACATAGTGTTGAATAATTTTATGAAATAAGGATCTTAGCGGAATGGTGATATATTATTTAAAGCTGATGATTAATAGGGGAAATTTTGGGAATTTCAGAACATGATTGAGATGAGATTGGAATGAGATGTTGGTGGTTGTTAATGTATGATAAAGTTGTGTATAGTCGCACTATGATGAAACGGGAAGCACGGAATAGAACCATGGGAAGGTATGATACGTGGAGTATATGTTAAATTTGGTGTAGGATAAAGTAAGGTTCTAACAATTTGTGAATTGAAAGGAGAAAGTATGAAATTAAGATATGAATTTGGTAATAATAGTTGGAACATCAAAGATTTGATTAAGGGTGCAATTTGGTTGTTCGAGTAGTCAAGGAAAAGCCATGAGAAAAGAATGATGATTTCTTCGAAGATTTGAGTATATTATGTAATTATATATAACGAAAGATGTTGATTTGGGAAATTTAAATTTGTGGTTAGATGAGTTGAGTAGAGTTATCAGAGGTGAATCTCATAAATTATGGTTAAGAGACGTGAATAGATGGTTGAGAAGATTAAAGGTTAAATGAGTAGAAAATTAAGTTTGATTTCTTCGTCAGGAATGAGAGGACTATGACATTGAGGTGATAAAGGGGAGTAAAATGTTTGGATATCATCTTGGTTACAAGATAAGTGATAAGCGGTG
The DNA here is from genome assembly GCA_019722365.1 of Lithospermum erythrorhizon. NCBI lineage: Eukaryota > Viridiplantae > Streptophyta > Magnoliopsida > Boraginales > Boraginaceae > Lithospermum > Lithospermum erythrorhizon. The sequence goes on from JADFUC010000694.1 coordinate 1,223, forward strand.
TGTTCGATTGAAAGGTTGAGAATAAATTTCAAGGATGAGTTGAGGTTATAAATGGAATTCTCGTAAATTATAAGATTTGAAGTATCGGCTCGCTCGGAGAAAGTTGGACTAACAGTAAGGAAAATTGGTGGGAATTAGTAACGCATATCAATGAATCTTGGGATCTCACTTATAAGAGAAATATGATGGTTAATATATCGGGTCATAAATGGAAATTTTTGTTTAAAGGATAATATGGGGGAAACTAATGATGGTGATGTGCTAATGTTAGTTCTAAGGATTGAATTAATGGACTGCGAGAAGGTGTAGATGAAGGTTGTGACAAATCCTAAGGGACAATGGAGTATTAACAAGTGTGGTAGAATATCGTGTTGCACTAGTAATTCGGGGCATAGTTATGAGAATAGGCTAAATCATGGGTGTATCTTGTGGGACTTGGTAGTTTTTGAGGTGTATGTCATTGACTTGGGAATAATTGGTATCATGAGAGGAAGAAGTGGATTGACCCATAACTCTAGAGGATCTTGAAAAAATTATACTCATGATTGGATTATGGATTTGGAAATGCTTAATAAGGATAATAATTGAATTGTTACAAGTAGATACACAAGTTTTCTACGTAAGGTTGAATCGTTATGTGAAGTGTGGTACAAGGTTTATGTGGAGCAATTATAAGATTACATGGATTTGTAATGGTCATGAGGGCGTTAGTCAAGATGTTACTTGTCGTTCGTGGGTGTTAATAATAAAGCGAGGTCAGATGTCAATTAGAATACAACAGTGGAATTCATGAATTCAAGGACAAATATTTGGGAATGTTATGTGTTGATTATAAAGGCCTTATCGGAAAGTAGTGGCTATTGTATGAGGATATAAGACGTATTGAAGTGTAAGACACGAGTTACTTGAAGTGATAATTTAAGTAAGAGGAAAGTTGCTCACGGTAATACTAACTTCAAGCCCCGGTGTTAGGATGGCACCGTGAGCTATTGAAGAGATGTTGAGTTCTAATATTCTTTGAAATGAGATGGGAGAAAGGAAAAATGACTTTAATAGTGATGAAGAACTCACGAGGGAAAGAATGGAACTTGATATGACTACCACAGAGAATAAGTTTCGATATGTTAAGTGTGAAGGAATGGCATTGGGTGGATAGATAATATAGCTAAGTGAGCGGGGAATTAGGATTCATAAATGCTTATACGGGAGAAGGAGGACTAAGCAAGGTAGGAAGTTAGCGGGTTAATGTCTAACAATTTTTGGTAGAAGCCACGTTAGACATGGCGGTATGAAAACTCATAATGAAGTGTGATGTGAAGAGGAATATGGTAGATTGAAATTTTCCTTTATATTAGAAAGAGACATTGGGAGTGAGACTATGTGAAAAGGGGATATTGATAGCTATTGGAGCTAGTAATAAGTTGTTCTGATAAGGGGTTATCAAGCAGGTGGTGTGAATGATCGGTTAACATGGTAGCATGGATGATATATATATATATACATGTTGTTGGAGTTATCATGTGGGAAATCGGATGTTGATAAATCATGGTAAGACTGGAAATATATGATGTTAACAGTGAACTTTGAGGTATATATGCTGTAGAAATTGAGATAATAGTAACTTTATGGTTAGATGTTATGGCATGACATGGTGTTGATATAAATAAGGAAATGAAAGGTCTGAGGAAAAAAAAACCGCGATATTTTGACTGTATCGTTATGAAATCGCGATGGTATGAGAATGGTAAATGAATATATGAAGTGTATGGTGATAATGTATTGATGAGTAGCGATGTGATGCTATATACATACACAGGTAGACTAATATGCTGCGCAAGTTGTTAGGTGATATGACTGTAAGAGTGATGTTTTAAAGAGGTACATATGTGGGAGCATTACGAAATGGTGGGGTTATCGGTGATGTGTTATATGTTAGTTGTATCTTTGAGGAAACCTTGGGTGTATTTACTGTATACGGATGCCAAGATGTCAGTAATAAATAATTTGATGAGTGGGGTTTTGATAAGAGAATTTACTTGCACATTAATGAATCTGATAGTCAATAACGAGGTGATATGATGACCCGAATTATGAGCGGATACGGCTGATGCTCATTGATATGTGTATTGATTTTGAGTGGTATTAGTGATGGTTGATAAAATATAAGTTGTGGGTGTTGGTGTAATATAGGATATGAGAGGTATATCGTAGTGGGGTACATTATGTGAATAATGATTATGATATGATGAATTGTAATATCGATTCGCGATAAGTAATATTCGAGAGATGCGTTGCGAATGTATTTGCGAAGGCGATACGATCTCGAAGTCAATAGTATGTTGGGAAAATGTGATTGGTGACAAGATGTCATGATATTCGGTAATAAGAGCATATTGAAAGGCGAGTTGGGACGATAAGAAAAAATCGGGTCTTAAGTAAATTTCGAGGACGAAATTTTATATAATTAGTAGAATGAAATAAGCCGTTCCTTGATTATTATGTTGATAGTATATAAGTTTCTCGTGAATATTTCGAAATTGAAATTAAAATTTGAAGTTGAGTGGTGGAGAATTCAACAAATCGATTAGGTTGGTGGTATATTTCGGTTTGTGGTGGGACCGGAGATAGTATAAATAATTTTGGAATAATATCGATGCTCGAAATGAGTATGAGATGAGTAATGTATATATGCCTCGGGGAATAACACAATGAAAATCGGTTTCGTTGGGGAATTTAAGTGCGGAAGGTGTAAAATTAACTTGAAACAAAGCGAACCATTTCTTCCCCTCTAAATATCCCACCTACCACCACTATCTCCATCCTCATCCAAACCTTCTTCTTTCCCTCTTTGTGAAAATTGCTCTTCCCCCCTTGAAAATTTTATTCCATTTCTCGTCGATTGTCGCTTAAACCGAGATCAAAGTGTAAGTGGTTGTCTCCTCGTCATCCTCATCCTTATCTGAGTAACAAAGATCAAATCTTTTGAGATATTTCTTGAGTTTTTGAAGAGTTGACTTTTATGGATTTTGTTGACTTTTGAATCTTGAATTTATTATAGCATAGAAATGTTATGCAATTGTCATTATAGAGTTAAGCGGTGATTTTGAGTGATTATTGGGGTTAGAAAGTGAGGTGTAAGTTGAGGTTGAATCTTAATGACTTTTCTTAAATTAACTTTAAATTGTAATGAGGTTAGAGAACTTTAATATAGTTGTTTTGGATATAAATTATTGGTTTGGGTATGGATAAGGAGAGAGATTGGGTTGAGAAAGTTTAGGAAGGGATTCGTATAGCATTTAGCGTTTGAATGGGAGGTTGTATTGTGAATTAATTAGTTGTCAATTGATTGTTGGATTGATTAGAATGTGCTTAAAGTGTTATTGTTGGGGGTAATAAAGAGATGACCGAATATTGAGATTTTAGAAGTTGGCGAATTAGAATGCTAGTTATGTTGGAATATTAAAAAGTGTATGATCTTGGGCATAAGATGATTGCTAAAGTTTGTAAATTTGAATCGTGAGGCGTGGTATAACACTCGAGTTAATATAGATGCTAAAGAGGTTATTCTACAAATGTGTTATAATGTATAATTTCCTTGAATAGGAGTTGAAGCCTGGATCTAGCACGAGGACTGCCTAGAGTCATTATTACTGCTTTTGGGCTCGAGGTGAGTACAAATCTCACGATAGGGACCTTTCATATATATTATGTTGTATATATTACATGTGATATCTTGGGATTATTCTGATATGTGTATTGTGTGATTATGATTGATATTATGTGTAAGTTCTGATTTATGATTCATATAATGAAATAATGGAGATTATGAGTTATATTATGAGATAATTGAGATTATGATTCATATATTGAGATATTAGTGATTATGATTTATATCATGGGATAGTTGTGAATATGATTCATGTTATGAAATTTTGTGTGTGTCTTTGTGTGTGGGCATTATTGATGTGTTTGATTGCTTTGTGTGTTATTTGCGGAGCGGTGGTGACCCCGACCGGGAGGTTTGGTGTAGTGTGCATATTGTGTGGGTAGCCCCGTGGATTCGGGAGGTTTGGTGTGATATGCACATTGAGGGGTGTAGCCTCGGTCGTGAGGATGGAGGTGGAGGCGGAGGCCTCGTCACGATTATGTGGAGGTGGTTTCTCATGTGTGTATTATTTGGAGGTGGATTCCTCATGTGTTTATTATTTGGAGGTGGATTCCTCATATGTGTGTATTATTTGGAGGTGGATTCCTCATTTGATGCCTGTGTGTCTTTGTGTTTCCCTTAGTGTGAATATCGTTAATTATGATTATAAGCTCGTATAGTATTATGTAACATCATATAAGAGGATTCTATGTGAGTTGTGGTATTATTCATTGTGTGACTTGGTTGATGTATAAGCATATGTTATATATATAAGTATGAATAATAGCTATATGTGGGGATCAAGTACGTAGTATTTGTATTCAACTCGGCTTAATAGGCGACTCCTATTCTCTATGGGCGGGCGTTTATGCCTAGGTTCTAGGGTTGTCGAGGTTGTTGAGAAGAGTGATAAGTTGCTGATTGAAGATCGTAGATGGTAAAGTGGCATAGGAATTTCCTAAATGGAGTCATTTCTCTTTTGTTTGTCGATTTATATTGTTAGACTTTGGGTATTGTATTTCATTGAGAGTGCAGTTTGTCATACTTTCCACATGTTGTATTTGGATTCTTGTGTATCTTTGAGTTATAATTAAAGGTGAATTTGTATTATGTGGTTCGTTGTTTTTATTGTATATGTTGTTAGTTCACCACGATGGACAAAAGTGTATTTTATTATTGTATGTCAAAAATGAAGTCTTTTTATGTTGTTATCCATCGTCGGTGACTAAATTGTCTGAGTTGTTGATGACCATAACCTCGGGCGGCCGACTGAGGCGGAGTCGTTACGAACTAAGAGTTTTTATTTTGTTTGTAGGCGGAATGTACCAAGTTGTTCTATAAAACTCCTTTAGATTGTACAACTGTTGTTGACATCATGTTACGACAGCCTTTCTTTCAGATTTTACCATTGTTTAAGTCACGTATTGGGACAGTAGTGAGACGTGAAAGAGAGGTGTCTTGAAGTCAAAGGGAGTCTGGACTTATTCACCATGATAGGAGTAGAATATAAGCTGAGAAGTAGAATGGGGAGCATTAAGTATAGAGATCTTTGTTGTAATCTCGAGATCTAGTAGAATCCTTCACTAGGCTCTTGCCCCCAGTTAATTTGCACATTACCTTTGAGGCCAGTTACCACTTTAACGCACTTTATTTTGTTCGTCTATGCTTCGTATTAGTTCAAGTGTTATTAACTGTTGTACTCACAAATGGTTAACTAGGTGTCAACGATTACACTTTTTCAATTGGTGTATTGTAACATCTGAGGTCGAGATCAGTGTAATCCAATTGATTATGGAAAGTTTTTATGATATAACTTGAGATAAACTTATTCAAATAATCATACCGAGTTAGATTTAATTGTTACAATGTCGAATCTACAACATATAATACAATATGAATACAAGAGTACTCCTGACCTTGACGAATATAAGCCTAGAATATCCAATCAAACATGACTTTTCTAGGTAGTGGCTCTACTTATTCCACACCGGGAGGAGTTGGAATCCACGGAGTTAGTATGCTAGAAGCTGGATGAATAATGGATGGCGCATCTTATAGGAAGAGGAGGCCGATTTTATACTAAAAAAGGCTAGGGTTTTTGTTGCATGAAAACTCTTATAAAACACTCATATGTATAGAGTTCATTTGAACTAAAGCCCCGCCCGTAAGTTAAATGAGTTAGCTTGTTAATAACCCGACTCGTTAATTAAACTTATCTAGTTAATTAATAAGCTCATTTAACTAATTAATTAATTGAACTAGCAAGTCAATTAATTCAAGCTCATCTAATATATATTTCACGTGTAGTGTAATTATACCGATCAGGGGTCTCGTTGATTACAATCAACTTCCCGATTTAGCTAGTGCGGTTTTATTTTTATACTTGAAATGAAACTAAATATACTTTTATATGTGTGTGACCTTGAGGCTCGGATGTAGAAGCCGTATAATATAATAGACTATTAACATTATTATAATGGTTATGGATGGGATTAAGCGATCTAACCCCTGAGGCCCATTATCGTGAGAACTGACTAGTAAGTACAATTACCATTGAGCAGATTGTTTATGTAATCACATTTAACTAACCTAGTAAATGAATTGTTACAATAATTGTCACAACAAGCATAATTAATTAAACCAATAATTATTGATTTCCAACAAATTGTTGTATTGACAATTGGTTAACTAAGTGTGAACAATTACAACTTTTTCAATTGGTATCATAGCCCGTCTTCTACATTTTAAGGAGTCACTCGGCCACTACTTTTTATGGCTCTAACCACTCTTCTTTGGAAGACTAAGGGCCTTTGTTTTCCTCGGTCTAATTGACACGAAGACTTGGAAAGTTATATACCTTTGGATGAATGGCTTAAGCTGTTACCAATATTGTGGGAAACAATGAAACCCGGAGGTGAATTTTGGATAAAAGGGAGAGCAGGGGCGGCAAACAAGCAGAGCGCCAATGCTATATTTAATTTTGTTGATGTCAAAGTGTTCAAACTTATGAACACTTGCCTTTGTGACAAAAAGGTTGCTTGAGACTTTGGAAACAACCTATGAAGGAACTTAGAAGTGCAGTATGTGAAGAGACTACAACCACTTGACAACCCGGTTCGAAACCTCTAAGATGGAGGATTAGGAATCCATAGCCTCATATAACAACAAATAAAGGACATAGCTAATGAGTCCTTCTCGTTGGAATTGAAACTATATGAAGTAATGAAAATTTGGTGAGAAAAAACCTGGGAGACCCTCACAGAAATTTGCCCATAAAGTCACGGTTATTGAGGAAGCACAAGATTTGACTACTATGAGGGTGGATGAATTGATTGGTAGTTTGACCACTTTTGAAATGTCACTTGATCATGGAGAGACAAGCAAGAAGAAAGGAATTTCTTTGAAAGCTGCCTCAAAAGATGTGGATGATGAAGATCTTGTTGAAACCATGAACATGCTGGCAAAGAATTTCAACAAGTCCCTCGAGAGGTTTAACAAGAAACCATACAGTGAAATAGTTCTCCACCTGCTAATGATAGAGCGAATAATAGATGGGAAAATGAGAAAAAATAAAGAAAACTATGGTGTTGGCCAATTAAGATAAACAAAAAGGCCCTTAATTATTTGGAGTAATGGCTGTAGGCTATGCGCGCATTCGTAATGGAATATCCCCCAGCTTCATTTAAGCTTGATCCAGAACAACTATAAAACCTTGGCGATGATGACTCAAAAGTGGAGGATCAACAAGAATGCAATTTTGTTGCTTTCACTGCTCATATAGAACCATTAGTTGATAACAACCTGGAAAACAACAATGAAGATGAGGCGGATATGACCGAGGAAGAGATGCTTGAAGACTACAAGTTGTTGTACACTAAGTAGACATAACTAACAACGACCTATGCTAGCATTGAGGGTGAAAGATGAAAATTGAAGAAGGAGAATGAGAAGCTAACAAGAAATGTGCTCGATCGGGATGAAAAGATCCTAAATTTGAATTCTTAATTGAAATTTGTCAAATTCAATGGGTAGGAGGGACACATTGCCTTGCTCCTTATTACAAGCTGTAGGGCACCGGGAGAAGCAAGTACACCACTCATAAGACTCAGTGAGTAAGGAAGGTGAATGATGTTAGTCCAAGTTACACACTCTTTTGAAGGCAGCATGTATCAATCCGGTTGGTACCGAAAGTGGGTGTGTCGCGTCTGTGACGAAACAAAATATATCTCACCAATTCAACCTCGAAAGGAGATCGTAATGCGCATTTACAGATGAGGTGGAAGAGGGAAAGAATTGTTGGAAAAGGTCAATTGTGTGTTAAGGGCTTAGCTCATCTAGATGATGTTCTTTTGGTGGAAGGATTGACTACGATATCAGTCTCGTGCTTGTCCCGGTCAGCGTGTGATGATGGTATGCAAGTGTATTTCAGCAAAGATGGATAATAGCATGGAGCAGGTTGTGATCAGAAACATTTAACATGAAAGGAGTTAGATTGGAAGCTAACAAGCGCTACATGGACCTACATAAAAGCATTTTTTGAGAAAGAAGGTAGAAGATATATTTGAGCTATGACAAAAGAAGTTGGGCCACGTAAATTAAACTACGTCTTAAAGGGATATCTGCAGTTGCCTCGATGGAGATCAAAACTGAGTGTAGTGGAGAATATCAAGTCTGGAAGCAGACTATAGGTTGTCACCAAAAGTTACAATAAATGTTACAACTCGTGTACTGGAGTTGATGTACATGGACTTAATGAGTCCCATGCAAGTAGAAAGCAATGGAGAGAAGAAATATGTCTATGTGTGTGTGGATGACTTTTCGCGATATACCTGGATCTAGTTCATTAGAGAGAAATTATATATTTTTAAAGTATTCAAGAAGCTGATTATCCAACTACAGAAAGAGAAGGAGCAACATATTGTCAAAATCAGGAAAGACCACGGGAAGGAGTTTGAAAATTCGATGTGCTAATGAAGGGATCACTCATGAATTTTATTCACCAATTACACCTCAATAGAATGGTGTTGTAGAAAGGAAAAATCGAACTATTCGAAATGGCGAATTAAGTACTACGTACCAAAACATTCCTCTAAAGTTTTAGAGCGAGCGATTGTTCTTCAAGTGTCACATTCATAACCCGGATCAGCCTTGACCAGTACAAACCTGAAATAATGAAATAACGAGGGAGAAAACCAAAAAGTTCAATATTTTATATATATTTGAACTATGTGCTATATTCTTGCAGATCGTGAACCTAGGCAGAAATTTGATGTCAAGAGTGATGAATTAATATTCTTGGGCTACTCTAGAAACAACAGAGAATTGCGTATGTTTAGCAAAATAACTAAAGTTTTCATGGAATCCATGAATGTGACGGTGTTGGATCAAGGGATGGAAACATGTGAAGAAGACAGAGATGTTGGTACAAAAGGTTACCAAGAGCAGTCACGGGCGCTACAAGTGGGGTCATGGATGAGTACGGAATCTTTGATGATAGTTGTGGCAGAGCCTCAATACTTGTTCTATTGACCAACGAAAGATTCCAAATAAATATGTCCTATTCATAACATCATTGGTCAACTTGATCAAAGAATTCATGACAAGAAGGAAGGAACCTATCATTGTAGAAAAATTGTAGCGACCCGTCCCAAATTAAAGCCACCACGAGGTGAAAGTCATTATAATCGAACACCGAGAATCACCAAACCGATGGGCGACTGATTTTAAACACAATTCGTTTCATCCAAAATTGTGATCCGCAATTAAGTTTCAAATCAAAACAATTTTTAAAATTTATAATCCATCGGTGATGCTCGAAGCTTGACCCGACCCATATATATACACAACATATCCCAAAATAAAAATGTGGGAAGGCCACAACGAGATAATCACGTCTTTGTATGCGAATACAAAATGACAACGGTAGGCAAGGCTAAAGTTTCAAAAGAAAATACGGCAATCAAGCAGGTTGACAACATCAAAAAATCATTTGTGAGGATCATACACCCGCCCCGTCTCACTAGCCACTCGGAACAAAACTCTCAACTGACCTCTTGGCTCAGCGCAGCACAATGACTGGCACAAATGAAATGCCGCCCAGCGCGAAAAGTGGTGTAAGCCCCATGAAGCTTAATTGAAACTTAACACAAGGGTGAACTTACCATGCGAACGAGTCGATCAATAATATAATAGTCAAAAATATGAATGAAATACATATATCCGGGACTACCTAATAAGGTCATACAACAAAATTCCCAAGGAAGTCTCAGACATAATGTATGAAGATATAATAGAAGGTTTCAGCCAATAGCATAATTCAGAAAGAAATCAATAGACTTCAGCAATGACTAAAACTCCGGTCATCAAACCTCTATTTCATGCTCATGGTGTCTCTATCTTAGCGTATGCTCAATCCGTCACTTGTAGGAATGGACTAATCAATAAATCACCTTATATGGTATAAGGCCAAAGCTGATATACACAGTATAAGGCACGCACTTATCGCTTAAAGTATAAGGCCTGTCGCACTCATACACTAAGTCTAATTTTCGGCTCTTATACACTAGTATAAGGCTTTCGCTCTTATACACTAAGTATAGGCACACCGCACTTATACACTAAGTATAATGCACCACACTGTCACGGTAAGTATAATGCACGCCTTATACTGATATAAGGCACATATCGTCATATCACGCAAGGAAGAGAGTCACCCCAACACTAATCATCGACATAGGTCAAATCGATACCGAGTACTGAGTCATACATAAGCTCTAACCATCAGCTCAATAACCAACTCTACTCCCAGACGATATCCAAGCCTGAAAGCTAAAACATCTCATGATAGTAAGTAAAAAAACAATCGCCGACAAGGCCTGGGAATCATAAGTGCCCGGCAAGGCCACGAAACATAAGTCTTGGCAAATCGAGAAATATAAGTTGGGGAGTTGGTGCACACCAGCGATGTAGCGCCCACAGAGAATATAATGACATAATCATATGATTACATGTATGTCATTCTCACGTAATCATAACACAATAACATGTTTACATAATTTTATAATGAATCGTAAGTAACACCCGTGAGATAAGTACTACTTCTCCATTATTTACCCTGAAACCTCCATGAACAATCCATGCTTGCCACTTTTCTCACGATCAGCGCCTAAACAAACACCGAAAGTACAATCGAGACCTACTACTATACGGCGTTCTAGAAGAATACATAACCAACTCTTAGGGAACTATCTCTAAGCAGTCTAACATAGCCGGATAAACTATCGAATTATAATCCCATGAAGGGCCTTTGACCAATCGATCCCAGCTATAATTCGTCTTATTACTTGTCATTACAAATCCAACTTATAAGTCATTTTAGTTAATCATTAGGTCCATAATTAACAACCTATACTCGAAATATCAATTATAACTCAACTTGGAATTAACACTTTTCCTTATTCCGTTAATCAATTTTAAATCACCCGATTTAATTGCAATAACTATAATAAGGTCCCAACATAACCTCCTACGCATTTAAAGTCTTAGAAAATATCAACCCAAAAGTCAACCGAAAACCTAAAAAGTCAACTTCAGAGGCCATAACATCCTCAAGCGACCTACAAATCATGAATTAATCCTTTATATGTCCCTGCAGGCAGTAACTTGACTAAGATTCATCATAAAAGTCAGATTATGGAAAAGTCAACTATGTCGAAATCAAGAAATATCTCGAAAGACTTGTTCTTACCTTAACTCGAAAGGTAATGATGGGAGAAAACGATATTCTACAAAGCGATCTCTTGAGTTTGAAGGCGACAATCCTAAAGAAATGGAAAGAAATTTTTTAAGGGGGAGGGGGTGAATATCTCGGCCCTAGGAGAGAAGAAGAAGAAGAAGATGATCTCAAATGATGATGTGGAAGATAAGTGTTGATAGATATTTAAAAAACTCGAGTCCCGTTCGGTTTCGGTTAATTCTCCTCTTATCGTACTTAAATCTCCACGAACCCGATTCCAAAGATAAAATTTTTCATGGCAAAACTACTAAATTATAAATGTAATTAAAATTTCGAAAATTTCTGAGAAATAATATTATCATCGAAATTATTTATACTATCCGAGATTCCATGACGAAAAATAAATTTTTTTTTTAAAGCGTGGCGGGTTATTACAAAAATGGTTGGACTCGATGGGAGGATTGTTTCATATCCAAAGTGGAGTCCAAAAATATGGATGAAGCACTTAAAGATAAACACTGAATAACTACCATCCAGGAAGAGCTACTTCAGTTCCAAAGAAATGATGTTTGGGAACTTCTGCCCAGACCCTTAGATCACAACGTATATGAACCATGTGGATTCAAAAATAAGTTTGATGAGTATGGAGTTGTCACCAGAATAAGGCAAGGTTAGTAGCACAAGGATACTCATAGGTTGAAGGTGTCGATTTTGAAGAAACATTCGCTCCAGTGGCTAGATTGGAGGTCCTAAGACTTCTTCTAAGTTTGGAATGCTTGATGAAGTTCAAATTATTTCGGATGGATGAAAAGTGTGTTTCTTAATGGTGTAGTCGAGAGGAAGTATCAAATAGAAGCGACGAAAGGGGTTTTGTCGATACTTGATTGTCCACATCGTTTGTCACCCAGTTGAAGAAGGTCTTATACGGACTCCATGAAACCTAACCTTGGTATAATAGGCTCATAAAGTATTTTACTAGAAAATGGCTACACTGCATTGGAATAGATAAAACTCTTTCATCAATTATGTTAACTCCAAACTTATGGTGTAAATTTATGTTGATGACATAGTATTTTGTGGAATATCAGACCAGCGGTTTAGCAGTTTGTCCAACGGATGAAATCGAGAATTCGAGATGGCGTGAATTTGAGTGAACTCAACTACTTTACGGGATTTCCAAAGTCAAGCAAATGACGAATAGCATATTTTATCTCAATCTAAATATGCTAAAATTTAGTGAAAATTTTGGACTTGAGAAATACTGCTAAAAAGGACTCCGGCTGACTATGCATGTCAAAGTTGGTAAAGATGTTGATGGCGATTCGGTTGACATAGGTAACTACGAAATATGATAGGGAGTCTCGCTTTGCTCGACAGGCCGGACATTGTATCTTCCCATGGGGGTATGTGCGGATTCGAGCTGATCAAGAGCCACTGAACAGTCAAGAGGATTATCAAATATGTTCATGGAATTATGGATTATGGAATATTTTACACCTTTGATATTAACAACAATCTTATGGATTATTGTGATGCTGATTAGATGAGAATGTAGAAGATAGAAATAAGCATACGGTGGATGTTTACATTTGAGGGAGCAATCACGGTGTCTTGGTTTTGTGAGACGAGGAACTCGGTTTCTCACATCTATTCTTTGAAGGCTGAATAGATAGGCTAGCTGCTAGCAGGTGTATACAACTTCTTTGTGGATGAACGAGATGGTTGGGAATCTGATGTCATAATAGGTGCTATTAACATATCCAAGAATCTAATTTGACAAAACCAAGCACACAAACATAAGACATCACTTCATCAGGGAACTTGTTGAAAATAAAGTAATTACCTTGGAGCATATGGTCTGAGACAAAAGCGACTTACTTGAATATTTTTTACTAAATCATGGATAAACTCGATTTTAATCAGCAGAGATAATCTCTTGGATTGTGTGTGATTAACAAATAGCATCTAGAAAGCTTGTAAGCAGTATCATTTGGCAATGATATGACTAAGTGCTCTGGTTGGTGGAGAAGGAAAAATGTGTTCTCAGATTGAGTGAAAGGTATTCTGACAATTGTTACGTGTTTGGAAGTTTGAATTTTGGTAAAATAATTATGGATGGAAATATTAAAAAGGCAGCTCAAATCATTTATGAAAACTACCATGTCCTGACTATGGTAAGAAAAAATTAAAACCGACCACTAACCCGTTAACTACATGTAACTTACCATATAACGGCCTGAGCACATAAAACCGCCTATCTCTTCAAAATTCACTCCCATTATTTCACACTTACCATAAACACTTACCCTCTCTATCAAAATAGTTCCAATCACTCTACCTTTTGAAACAACGCTGAACTCCAAATCAAACTATGGTGAGGACTCGAGGAGGATTTAATACTTCAGGAAAGGCAACAGAAGGAAAGAAAAAGGGTGTTGAGTCAAGTAATGACGCATATAGAGACGATGAACCATAAGTGATGGAAGACAAACTCTCAGAATGTGAAAGGGGCAGAATAAGTTGAAGGGTAAAGGAGAAGGGTCCAGGCGACTTTGTATGCTCGAGAAGCGAAGGAAGGTAGATGAACCAATGTTGAACTAACTCCCAACGACATCACGCACCAAACACTACACAAAGGATGGATTCTCAACAACCAATTTTATATTTTCCTTAGGTCGATATGATTGGGGTTCAAGATGTTGAAAACCCTAGAGCAAAAGTTGGGGGTCGCGATGATGATGTTGGTGGGGATGAACCATAACCTGTAAGTCCCACTAAGTGGGACTCTCTTGGACAAGTAATTCCTTCAATTGTTAAAGGAAGAGTTGATGACTCTTCACATGCAAGAAAAGAATCGAGGTACTTGAATATGTCGAACTGACCTCTTGCGCCGATTGTTGCTGACTATGTGGGTAAAACAACTGAGCCCCCAAATATTTTTGAGGAGTCTAAGAATGATGATGTTGCTGATAATCCCGAAAGGGGAGATGTGAGTATGCCAAGTGCTGATGACACTTGTGGGCGTCTTTGGCGAGAGACCAAGTATTAAAGACTTGGTGGAGGCTGATAGCAGTGTCGAGGCGGTGCTTTGGATATCTGCGGTGTCGAATACGTTGGCATACAGTATTGCTAGCTACGATGACTTTTGTCTGGTAGAATGTTGGAGATGATGTGACACCAAGTGTTGATGCTCTTGATACGCTAGATGAAGGCAAAACCAATTGTTCTTCTTAGTTGATGAGGTTGTTGGGAGCACAAGGTGGTGAATCTTGAAAAGAGGCATTGAAGAGACTCTTGTGATGATGCGGATGTATAGGAAATGGTACACCAAAACGAATTGTGGTAGGCATTGCCGATGGATGTTACACCAGCGCCTCGGCGGTTGGAAACCAGCAGAATGACCCGGCCGGATTTTGATAATGAGGATATCGAGGCCATGATGAGGAGGAGGAAAAAAGCCAAAGGGAAGCTGAAAATTAATGACAATAGAACCAGGGTTTGGAATAAGAGAATTCTCAAGAATGTTGTTGCAGTATCTACTAAGGATATTGACCTCAATACAGATGAGGAGAAGCCCAGATGGAAGTTTATAACTACCAGAAGAATTGATGTGGATTGAATGTTGTCTAATGCCTCTAAGAAGAACGTTGACATCATAGGGATACTTAAGATTGCGAATGTCATACCAACTGTTGAGACAGTTGGTCCTTACTATCCGAAGTTGGTGAATTAGTTTATCTGCAACATGGTGCAGATATAGATGATCTTGAGCTGACTTCAAAAGGCCTTTCTCATGACATACCTTTGACTTTTCTGCGTTATTAATGGGTATTTTGGAAGAGCCAATGATGGTAAAAGTCTGATATTGTCAAAGTGTTGACTGGAAGTGTTGTCGACACTTGGCCTACCAAAGGACAAATCCCCTCCTCCAAACTTGAATTTAAGAATGTCGTCTTTCATAAGGTAGGGGTTGTTAATTGGGTTCCTACTATGTATACTACTAGTGTCTCGAAGACTATGGCTAAGGTATTGTACATGATATGAACAATGGCCTTGTTCAACCTTGGGCAATTCATATTTGACCAAACCGTTATACAAGCTCAGTCTCATGTTGTCCTGAAGCCCATTGCATATCCTACTATGATGTGCAGCATCATGGAATCCCAATAGCCTGACATTCTCATGCCAGTAGATATAGAGGCTCAGTCCCCAGGGTTTATTATTCAGTCCAAAGTTGCTACATGGTACACATGTCATTGACATTACTATCGGACCGGTTAGAGGCGGTGGCTCTTACGGTATAGGTCGAGGATGAGTTATGCGGATCGTCGGGGGAATTCGGACAAGCTGGCCGAAATGCAGCTGATGGAAGCGTGGCTTAGGAGTTTGGTGGTCAAGTTGATCCGGTGATGACAGCGAGGCGTGCCTCGAGGAGACAATGTTTGCATGGTTGTGTGCCATTTTATTTATATATTTTTTCTGTTCTTTAGCTATGTTTTTTAGACAAATAGGGGGAGATAGTCTAGATGGAGAATCCTATGGTGGAATTTATTTGTGTTTGCATGTTATGGTGATGTTAGCTACTTTTAGCTATTTTTATCTTTGGCACCTATGTAGACATATCCTTTTAACAATTATGATGACATTTGGTGTATGATGTATTTTTTGTCTATCTTTCTCTGATTTGGTGGTTACTTATGTTGTCCCGTCCTATGTGGGGTTATTATTTGATTTGTCTTGAAAACTTACCGAAATGGGGAGTTTGTTACTGCGTGAGGAGTAAAAAAGTATTTCGCTATGTCATTCCAACTGTTACTAGTGGATGGTCTTAACAGCATGAAGAGGACAAGGATATATCTCGAAGATTTGTTTCTTTTACGAAGAAGATCCTTAATTGATATTCTATATGTGATTGTCGATGATAATGGAAACGGAAATATTGTGACAACAATTAGAAGATTCACGGTGCTAGGGAAAACATTGGAGCTTTAATTGCACAAATGTAAAATGGAAAGATCCTTGAATTTATAATCTTTCCATTCATGAAGATCTTGTTGGCTTTGCCTACAACTATATATACGCATCTATGCAGACCTAGCCGACTATCACTTCATATTTTATTGTTATGCATTTTTTGTGAGACAAAAGAATTGAGAGAGTTTTTATTTTGTTTGTAGGCTGAATGTACTAAGTTGTTCTATAAAACTCCTGTAGATTGTAAAACTGTTGTTAACATCCTGTTATGATCGTCTAGCTTTTCAGAGTTTACCATTGGTTAAGTCACGTATTTCGAGAGTAGTGTGACGTGAATCAGATGTGTCTTGAAGTCAGGGGGAGCCTGGACTTATTCACCAAAATAGGAGTCGAATAGGGTGAAGTAGAATGGGGAGTATTCGTATAAGTTCTTATTTGTAATTCTCAAGATCTAGTAAAAATTTTCACTGGGCTCTTGTCCCCTAGATTAGGTGTACATTTCACTGAATTGGGTACCACTCTGCTATGTTATTTACTTTAATGCACTTTATTTTATTTGTCTACACGGTCATGTTAGTTCAAGTGTTGTTAAATTTTGTCTTGACAAGCCCCGGATTTAGCTTGGGCTTTAGGGATGTTGTTGGGGATGCGATTGTTGGGGAGGATGAGATTGGGGATGATGTTGACACTAATTTTAGAGAGGATCGTGATGTGGGTGTAGGTAATGATTTTATGGAGACCAACAACATAAAGTACCATGATTTTTGCTCCAAATCTTTCATGAGGGAGGATCACTTCGATGAAATTTTGGACTTTGCGAGGATGCTAAAATCGAATATGAAATTGAATAGGAGATTGAGGAGGTTGCATGTTACTTGAATGAGGATGAAGATGAAGATAATATTAGACCAATTTTAACTAATGTCGGACATTACCTAATGAAGTTTTAGGAAAATACTCGATGGAGTTGATTAGAATTAAGTGGAGAAGAAGACGAGGTTTGCTTAAGTGCAAGGTAGAAGAAGCCCGTGGCTGGTATGTTGTATAACAAGGAGATACACTTAAGACACCATTTCTTAATTCCTAACATGGTTTTTGGTATTGCTGGTGAGTTTAGGGAGCTAGTTAGGCATTATGTACTACAAACCAAGAAGCCCATAAAATTTGTAAAAATGACAAATGGAGAGTGTGTGTGAAATGTACAGTGGAAGGGTATAACTTCAGTGTATTATTTTCAAGATTTGGAAAGTTGAACGACTTATCCATTAAAAGTATGGTAGATGAACATACTTGTGGGACTTCAATGAAAATAGGCATGGTAAAGGTCAAGCTCTTTGGTGAGGAAGTATATAAATAAGATTTGGAGAAACTCAAAATATCTATCAAGAATTTCATTGGGGATATTTATGACGACATACATTTGGAGATAAGTGTAAGCATGAATTGGAAAGCCATCAAAGTTGTTGGGTACTGTTATAGGCGAGAGTCAACAATTTTTCGGAGTTATGGAGTTATCCAAATAAGTTGTTGGACGTTATGCATGGTTTAACTATGATTACTTGACTTGATGAACAAATATTTAACATTCAACATTTTCATTATCAAGGTTGGGGATGACCAATGTCGTCCTGATGTTGAATATAATATCTGTTAATCTGACTACGGTATAAGAGGCTAGAAGAAGGCTGAATCTGAGGCCTTAGTTTTTGCAAGGGTTGATAAGTACTTAAAGATTTGAGAAGATATTTTTTATTACATTACTAGAGCTTTAGGATCCCCAAGTTATTAAGTGACTGTTGGAAATATGAGATTTTAGATCTCATAAATATGCACGTTCAACAATTGAATTGTACAACCCATTTACTTATTTAAATTTAAGTTCAAACGTATGTTCAATTAATATATTAGGATTTTTCCTAATCAATACTAGAGGTTATGATGACTTACTAAGGTCAGCTCATAATTTATGTATTAAGATAATAGTCTATTGATATTTATTAATACATTTCTTTTTTCATGAGGCGTAAGAGGTCGCACATACAATAATACCGGGTCAATAATATGATGACAAACTTTTCGGGTTTGAAGTATAACATAAAGAAAATAATTACGGTCAAATTTCAATTGAGGAAAATGATTCCAACCACACGAATGAAATGGGGAGAATGGAGGAGTGGTTAGTTTCATCGAACTCTCATGATTTATTAAGATGAGATCATTATAAATACATGAATAGAGGAAAACCAAACTACAACTACAATTCATCTTTCACATCCTTTGAAGAAAGTTAAAAACCAAACTACAACTACAACTACAATACATGAGAAACAAATTTCCACTATAGGACAAATCCCGACTATAGGCTACTAGTTATCTTCAAACTACCTCATTTTAATTTAACTACTCATCACCAGGTTTGAATTAATCATTAAAAATATTTATTTTTTACCATTAATCTTATTATTTAAATATGTTATTATTTTTGGACTCAAGTTGCCCTATAAAGAAGAATTTGTAAGTTGACTCTCTTTTGTTGCGCTTGATTTCATTTTAAAATGAGAAATTGTTCAATTTAGGGTTTCTTTCAATTTGGGAAAGACACAAGCCTACTCACACCACTTTAATAGCCCAATTTCCCTAAAAAAGCATAGTTACTAATTTTTCCTCCACTTAATCTTGGTTTAAAGTCCACGTGCAACGTATGCGATATGTGTTGGTGTTTTAGTGTGAAAATCGTAAGTTTAATGTCAAAAAATTGGTTCAGGGGACATTTGATAAAATAAAAAATATTTAGAGGGCAAGGCAGATATAAGATGGAAACTTTACAAGGTACAAGATTACAAATTTTAGGATGCAAATTGAAAATACGGTCATAATTCAGGGCATAAATGACGCATTAGTCTAATATTTGTACTTGTATTGAACTTTACATTTATGATAATGGTTGTAGTTTATTGAAGTCTTGAGACATTTTAATTTTCCAGTGATATATAGGATATTGAGAATGTATGTATAGTAATAATGATTTTTGTAAGTGCGTGGAGTAAAATTATGTAGCGTAAAATTATGTACCGTGGTTACTCTTAGTTTCTCGTTTATAGCCACTAATATATTTTATGACATTGTAATTTGTTAATAATGTTAATAAATTTAAAATTTGATAAAGTTTATCCAAAAATGAACATTATTTCATCCGCATATATTGAAATAGGAATCTATTTAATTTCATTCAATATTGAAGTACCTCAAATTAAATGTAGGATAGCTCGTTTACAAAAAAAAGAGTAAGAAGTAGGATATCTAAACTTGTGCTCCGTATAAGTTTTCAACGTCAAATTGTAATTATTTGATCGAACGGTATATATTTAATTATACATAAATCCAAATAAATCATTATTTAATTGGACGGTTATTAATGAACAAGGGAAAAAAATTTCATTGTTACTTAATTTATAGTTATAATACAAAATTTACTATGAAACACTGATGGAAGAACCTCTTAAAAACATATGTTATGATATATTTAATTTTAAATTTCTCTTAAAATTAAGTTTAATTTTTTTGACCCCCAATTATGAAAACTCTTTCAATTAGGGGACTGTACTCTCTATCTTTTCAAATAAGTGACTCAATTGTCCATCTTTTCAAATCAGAGACTGAACTATCATATCTTTTCAAATTTTTCCCTAATTTTAATTTAAAACAAGGGTAAATCTGGAATAACACCTAAAAATTAGTTTTTGGGGGCGAATTGAAAAATAGTTTTTGGGGAGAAATTGTATAAGAATTAGATGTGGTGGAAAATGACTTTGAACATCACTTAAGTTTCATTGATATGCCATAGAATCGCCCAATTAATGAGAACATACAAAAATAAATCCCCATAACCTACATAGTCCCCACTTTGAAGCATAAGCCCAACCCTTCCCTCACTTGCTTCGCTTTAGCGCCTTTGTCTGACCATCTGAAGAATTAGATTTTTTTCAGAAGAGGGGGGTTTATTTTTATTTTATTATTAATTAATATTTTAAGTTGTATAAAGATAACCTACATCTTTATCTATTACCAATTCACCCCTAAAATTTAGTTCTTTGTGTGATTTCGATCGGATTCATCCTTGTTTTAAATGAAACTTAAGGGGCAATTCCAAAAAATAGGATAGTTCAATCCTTGATTTGGAAATATTGACAGTTACCTCCGTTATTTGAAAAAATGGAAAGTACAATTCCTTAATTGTAAGCATTTACATAGTTTGGGGGCTTCAAGAAAATAATTCTAAAATTATTAATAAAGTATATATAAGGTTAAGGAGTACATTTTTAGCTAATATTATTTTCATCTATAAAGGATTATCTTGTTTGTTTTTTAGTTGTCCAAATTATCAAACTTTGGCTTATTAATTGACATATATAATTTTGATTTGATTCAAAATTATCACGCTAATAGAAAAATATATTAAAAATAATATCTTTTGATATATAATATATACATATAATATATATATATCCAATATTATACAATGCACATAAAATATTTGGTTGCAAATTTTAAAATGTCAACCATCAAATTTTCAAAATTGAACAATCGTTTAGATCTTGTGGAGTAACATATATTGGTTAACGAATGATATTATACTTGGTTCGTTTCAATCTAACTGAGAAATTTTTATTCAACAAATAGTCAACTTATTTTTGAAATAGTTTTTATTCATTGAACTTTGAATTTATATTAAATTATTAGTGAAATTAGTTAAAAGAATATACTAATATGTTACTACGTTGCACGTTAATAATAACATATTTAAATAATAAAATTAATGGTAAAAAATAAATATTTTTAATGATTAATTATGAGTAGTTAAATTGAAAAGGGATAGTCTTTTCTTGTTGACCGGTTCCTTAATTAGCTTTAAACCTAAAACGTATTTTCATAAAATCGATGAGGTGTATATTGTTCAACAGTTGACCCTGGGATACGTAATCAAACTGGACATAACTCAACGTCACAAAGAGGTGACTTGTAATTTTATTTTATCCACTCTCTCTATGTGTCCCCTCACCAACTAGGAATATTAATGTGTTAACATAATAACATAGTCCGTAGGTCGAGTTGTAGCAATAACGCGGAAGAAGCTTTGAAGATTCATTCTTTATTTGGTCACCATTATTATATCAATTGGGACTCATTTATCTCATCAATTATTAAGATTACGATACAACAAATGTTTCCAACGAAATCGATCTTTAACTAAGTACTTCTTTTTGCATCTTGCCAAACGTAAGCCAGATAAGTTGTCGAATGTGCAACATCACTTTATATTACTCATTTACTCTAGAAGATTGATACTTATTTTATTTTACATGCATGGTTTATTTGTGAATCGACATTCTTGATGATTTTCTCCCTACGCTTACAAATAAATATTAATAATATGTATTCTATTAATAATTCGGATTAAAGATAATGCTTCAATCAGTCAGATGTCCGATGAAGTGTGTATTTTGATTATATAACTCAATTTGGGTATGCACATTATAGTTTCTATAGGTGCATTATGATTTATGCATAATATAATCATATTAGATATCTCATTACCCAACAACTAAAGCTCTGTGGACAACAATAGGTATCTTTTTAGCACCTAAAGCTCAATCGTTGTGAGGAACCCTGGTCTGCCCTACATTGAAATATTAAGAGAAATAAGATTAATTAATAACATAATGGGTCCTCCTTTTTATCACTTATTGGTTTAGGATGGATTTAAGATAAATGAAGAGAATAATATTAATTGATTTCACAACCCATATACAAGTGGTTTGAAATGGTCAGCACTCAGTGCAATAAATTCAAATGACTTTTTTCCTCACTTTCTTTCATGTTGTTTCAAAAACAGGTTTAACAAATAAAGAAAGCGACTCGCTTATTATTTTTTCAGTCAAAAGTTTCTAATTCGTCTCTCCCTTATATATCTACCCGTTCCCTTAGTTTTCTTGATTCAAAACAATATGGACACTCAACAAAACATACCTTTCCCCCTTTCCTTTTTTCTTTAAAAATTATTTATCTACCTTTCTTCATGCAAAATATTGCACTTCATTTGCCAGCCAACTTTATTTTTTCTTCAAAAATGAAGAATGCCCTTTTGGATATCAAGTTGCGAAGCCTAATCATAAGTGAGCTAACTCAAGGACAAGAAATGGCCAAGCAACTAAAAATGAATTTAAGTACACCCTCTTCTTCACCAGAAGTTTGTGATATTTTGGTCAACAAGATCATAGATTCCTATGATAGGGCTCTCACCATGGTCAAGCCTGTAGATGTTATGCAAGGTGGATATAGAGATACCATCAATCCCCCAACAGACTCCACGTCGGTAGCGAATAGGGCACCAGAGTCTCCACCATCACCTATTGGAAGTCCTAGCAGCCAAGATTCAGATATGGAGTTTAAGGATCGTGACAAAAATATTTCTGATGCCTCCAAGAAAAGGTTACGTATTGTTATAGGAGCATTACTTTATTTATGTGCTTCCCAATGGGATAAGCAGTTTCTTAGAACTTGATTTAGAGTTACCACTATCTAGGCTATTATATCCGATACATTTTTATTGCCTCTATCTGTATGCATATATAATTGGAGCTTAGCTTCATGCTCTAATGCGCTCCTTTTATTTATTTATATTTTTTCAGGAAGGCGATGCCAAGGTGGACTAAACAAGTTCAAGTTAATCCAGGATCGGTCTCTGAAGGCTCTTTAGACGATGGCCACAACTGGAGGAAATATGGCCAAAAGGATATTCTTGGTGCCAAATATCCAAGGTATCAAATTTCCATCAGTGTTCATCATCATCTTTCAGAAAATGTAGCAGTATACAGGCTCATTAATTGTGCAACATCCACAGATTGTTTAGCTCCTGATAAAAAGTACATATGATAGAAGAAGAGTACATCTCAACCATTATGTTCCCCATAATCTTTTTATAGCACGATTAAATTAAATCTATCAAAACAGGAAATACCTCACTCGTTGGTGTTTCTCTCAGGATCGAAATATGCAACAACAACTAACTACAAAAACTTCAGATTATGAAACTAGATTTTATGACTTTTGCAGAGGTTATTACAGATGTACACGAAGAATTTCCCAAGGTTGTTTGGCTACGAAGCAGGTTCAAAGAATAGGCGATAATCCAACTATTTTTGAGATCACATATAGAGGGAGACATACATGCACTCCAAGAATCTCTTCAAAATCAGCTCCAGAGAAACAAAAAGAACCAAATATCACCGGGAAAGACCATATTAACAATAACCATCAAAATCAACAAGCATTATTATTAGTCTCCAATTTTCAAACAGGTCTCAGAGTGGAAACTGACGACATAGACGCCAAAAACCTGAATTTCTTTGACGAGTTGTCATTTAGCTTCCCATCATCACCGAACAATATTATTAACGTCGAAAATTATCCATTTTCACCAACTTGCCTGATTGATGAAACTCTTGCCCTCAATTTTCCTTGTACATTGACAGATTACTATACAGAGAATTTTGACGTTCATATATCTGATCAAGAAATTCTGGAGAAATCCTCAACAGCAGTTTCAAGTGCAAATTCAATAAATGTGGCTTTAGACTACCCATTAATTAGCATATTTGCTCCTGACTACCACATTTGGTAATTCAAGATTTTTCTCATAATTAATTAGTGAGAATCTATGATCTAGGATATATTTTTAAAACTGACCCTTCAGGAGATATCCCAAAACCACCCCCCCCCTCCGGTCGATCTGTTCGTCATTTCATTGAGTAAAAAGCCAAAAATATATGTGTGTTACACTGGTTAATAATATATTTGAAAATTTGTCAAGTTGGTGTGCAATTTGTTGGTGTCTCCTTATTATAAAAATGTACAACTTTACATATCTAGAAAGTATAGTATTGAAGTGTTTTAACGAAATAAAATGAAAATACTGAATTACCAGGATAAACCAATGCTATTAACTTTAGATGGTTGTCGAAAATCAAAACACACCAAAGATCAAACATTTGTTGTGGCTTTGCTGCATTCACAACCTCCCAACAAAACAGAACCTTCTCCAAAGAAAAATCCCTTATTATTATTGGCATTCACGAAAGAATATTTAGACGATCACATTATCGCAATGACGACTTGACAAGACACCAGCTTCATCAAATAATGTTAACCACTTTAGACAAATATGATATTGGAAACTGGATCAGTGTTATCAGAGGGGTGAACCCCCAACCTCGCTTGCTTGGTCAGTAACCTCTTCATAGATATTATTGTAAACAAATAAAGATGATCGTCATGAATTATTGTTATTTTTGTAGGTAATCTCTGAAATATACAAAAGGCGAGCAGCACGGCGTATCTCTTTGACATTAGGATCTCCTTTTGTAGATAGAGTCATCACTCGCCTTCCAAGCCAGAGTTTGTTGGCTTTTCAACTCCAGCCTGGTACTTGCTGCAGGACTTATTTACATGACTGATATGGGGCGTAGATACAAACTTTAATTTTAATACCAAATACGAGCATATAATGAATAATTTCTTAAACTTGTTTTGGGTATATAGAAGGGAGTAGACAGTTGTCCATAAGTTTCACGATCATAGATAACATTGATTATGAGTTATCCTGACAATAGCCTAATACAGAAGAAACAATATGTAAAGATCCTGTGACTATAATGATTCCAAACGGATCTCCATCCCCTACCATGCGGTTGAGGATCTCGTTTCCCGCTCTTATAGAAGCCATTACTTCCTCCTTGTGTAGTGTTATTGTTCGATTTCTTACCACAGAACTTTGTAAGGACTCTGTCAAGCCTCCATTATTACTATTTTCATGTATATCGATTCCCATCTTCCTTGATGCTTCTGTCCAAGACTCCCTCAACAGGGATGCAGAAACTGTTCGAGATCTGTCTCCAGCTATATTAACTTCTGAAAGAAATACAGCCTTCAATCCTCTCACTACAAAAGTCACAAATAAAATATAGAATTAATATTCTTGCAGATTGTAATGATTGTGCATATAAAGAGATTAGGGTATCAGCCTCACCAACAAACTCCCTGCTCCCCACCTCACGTCCTCTCCCCCAATAAAATAAAGCAATTATTAAAGAGATGCGGCGAAAACATTAATGTACAAAAATTGATACAAGAGAAAATGATAACCTGAAAGTAACTCCTCCGCGAACCCTAAATGGTCCTTATCGTTTGCCATAGCAACCACAAGAATCACTTTCGCTTCAGGAAAGGCCATGTTCACTGTATTGGCCAGGGCTCTGGCAGAATCCTTGGTATGAGCTGCAAAAGATCATAAGAGCTTATCAGAGTTCGAATGCTACAGTTTCTTTTAAGGGGAACAAATGATAAAAATCTATGCATAGTTTTATGTAGGAATGATTGAATACATACATAAGAGAGAAGGATATATACAAACACACACGACACATCTACAAATTTCCAGAGAGATTATTATCACCTCCATCAAGCATTATTGTAGCATCCGGTACCCCGAGTCTTTTAGCTCCTGCTGATCTTAAAATTTGACTTCTTCCAAGCAAATATGCACTTTCCAAACCAGCACGAATAGATTTACTAGAAATTTTCCAACCTGACAAATCCAGAAGAGAACAGGATACGGTTTGGAAGTTATAAGATTTAATAGAACATCATTATTGGCTGCCTTTAATCAGAATATCAGATGAACTGCACAGTTCTTTCAGGAAGTTCATCAGACGTTCACGAAAATCACAAGTTTAGGATATTGCCATTCTGTTGGACCTTTATGGTTAAATTCCTAATTCTTTA
Organism: Lithospermum erythrorhizon; assembly: GCA_019722365.1. NCBI lineage: Eukaryota > Viridiplantae > Streptophyta > Magnoliopsida > Boraginales > Boraginaceae > Lithospermum > Lithospermum erythrorhizon. Next base: position 27,418 of record JADFUC010000694.1, read on the forward strand.
TCTTCTCCGCCAACATTTTGTGAATCACATTGGTTTTACATCTAGAACTCTTGTCTAATACTATAACAATTCTACCAATGAGTTTATACATATGAAAGATGCACATGAGAACTCATTAGAAAAAATGATGAGTTTCCAACTGCTACCAGAAACAGACAATAATGACCATAATCTTATTGTATTAAATTCAAATTGCAATTACATTTTAAAGTATGCAGTTCACCTTGACTGCAGAGGCAGAGTGCAGTACAAATTGCAGTTGCAGCATTTTGAAGCTGATGAGACCCTAGCATCTGTAATTTTACATCGAGTAACTCAATGAACTGCATAAATATACAACAAAATGAAGAATGTGATATTAGATAGTCGCCCATATGAAAAACTCTGCAAGGAAATTTTTCAAACAGAAAAATTAATGTAAGCACATACCAAAGGGAAATCCTTGTCGATATTCAGTAGTATATCACAAGATTGGTAAGGCTGACCATGCAAGTAGTTAAATCCTTTAAGAATGCTTTTATTTCCATGGTCAGAAGCAGACATTATAGGTGAACTCATGCATAAAGCTTTATCACGAAGAATCTGCTCGATGTGCGGATGAAATGGGCCTCCTAGAATCAGCTGAAAAGATGGACACAACATTTAGAAAGATGGGCATTCTTTTAACAAATCATATAGAAGCTGCATTCGAGTAAACTCTTATATGAGAATAATCCAACTATCCCTCTAATAAAAGAACTAAATTTGAATGGAAATATCATGTTGTCTTCATTTGTCCTCAGCGCATGATGCTCATGAGTGCCAACTATGAGAGACTAACCCACAGAAGATCAGCATGAGTTGAGTAAGACAATCAACACAAACTTCTTTAACTAATACATTAAAGACCACCTAACTGGTCGTCCATCTTTGATTATTCCTGATTTTGCTTCTGCAATGCTTTCTAGAGAACCACCTAGTGCATCCATGTGTTCTTCACCAATTGATGTTATGACTGATGCAGTGAGGTCAGAGCTGGAAATTATATTTGTTGCATCTCGTGCTCCACCCAATCCAGCCTGTCAAATGCCGTATAACAGGTAAAAGGAATGGTTTACAGAAATATCTCTATCATTGCATGACAAATGTTTAGAAGAGACCTGTTTCTTATGCCAATATATTTTGTGCCTGGATTTAAATCTTCTCTCCTAATGACAAATTAAAATGAGTAAGATGCATGTTCTCAAGTTGAACTGCTTTCTTGATATCGGCTTTTATCCTTTGAAAATGATTATTCAGCCCTTGTGCGGATACTGGCTCTCCAGATACACCCAAAGTCATCCGCTCTCTGATAGTTTTGAGGTGTGGACTGCTCAAATAAAATACAGCATGCGATAAAAGAAGCGAATGCAGAAAAGCGTGGAAAATTAGAATATGATTAATAGTCAGTAATACCTAGTATAACAAGCAACGGAGTAGCCTGCTGCACGTAAGATGCTGGAAAGATATGAAGCAGTAGATCCTTTCCCTTTAGTTCCAGCTATGTGGACAGACTGATTAGTAACAAACTACTATTAGAGAGATCCGAAATTATCATCTGCAATTTACATGTCGGTTGAAGCTAACCTTGAAGTTGGATTGGGGATTACCAAGAATGTGCATGAGGCGCTTCATCCTCTGTAAATCAAAGCCCACTTGGGAATCAGTACCAGCTCCTTTGGGCACTCCTACTTTCTCGTAATTCTTCAGATTTTCCAAAAACTCCATCATCTCATTCAGTTGTGGGTCCTCTGGGAATGCACAAAAACCTCGATGCTGGGGGTTATATAATGCTGTTGGATTGGGTTTCCGTTTCATATGAATTGGGTAGTTCAATTTGTATAATGGTGAAAGAATCTTCATTCTCGGTTCAATTACTATTGGTTTAATTGTCGGATGCAATTATTTGATTTGTGGGGGTGGTGCATATCAGTATCCGCAGCAGATTTGAGGAAGCAATCGGTGGTGGTGGTGGTGGTGGTGCATATCAATTATCAAAGTTATTGGAGTGAAGTTACTCCGTATTTGGTGGTGTGAGGTGTTTCAAATCCACCACATTCGATTTCATGTTCAAAACATGACCTCAATTGCTAATTCCGTCATTTTTTCTGTCTTCCAGTTTTTGTCATTTAATTAAGGATATTTTTGTGTGTTCAAATAAATAAATAAAAGATTGTTGCCCCATTAGTTATAAAAGAGTAACCACAAGCTCACTCAAATGCTTACAAAATAAAATATAAAGAATGCAAAAGATTTTTTATATTGGTTGGGAAATAAGATTACTCCGGTCTGACTCGTTTCGAGACTCCACCGTGTTTTACTATATGCGAGTCTTGCCTGAGTATGACTACAAACAAGAAACACGATAAATCTGAGCTAATGTCCTTAGATAGATCTCACTTATGTCACAACTCTCTGATGTAAGATATATAATTTTGCTTGACAAAAGAACTTTTTTTTTTTAATTTCACTTAACTCATATATGAAACTCAACAATACTACTGATATATAAACACACAGTATCTATTTATATATCAACCACCAACAACTAAAAGCTTGAGTGCTCGAAGCTTTCCTTGATCTCTTCCATCAACCAACAATCCTTTATTGTTTTCCTTTCACGTGCTAACAATTAGTTGAGATAATTCCAACTACCTTGGTTGTTTCCATGTGTTGATTGTTGGAAATATAAGATAGTTGATTGCATAAAATGTGCTTGTTGAGTAATTAGACTGTACATCCCATTTGCTCATTTAATATTATAAGTTCAGATATATATGTTAATTGTTGGACAATTAATATAATAACTAACTCTATTGATATTAGATGTTATGATGGCTTACTAGGGTCAAATCATAATCTATATATTAATATGATGATCGGTTAATAAGAATTAATATATTGTCATTGTCAATCGAGCCGAAGAGCACACATACAAGAGCAAAAGCAGTCACACACAACACCAAAATCAAACTATAATGCGATTATAACTTTTTGGGGGTTATAGTGTAACTATAAGAAAATAATTGGGGCAAAGTTTCAATTGTTTGAACTTGTCCCATAACGACTTTATCATGAAAGAAATGAGGTGGAAGAGTGTTGCCAACTTACATCTCAAGTCCTACTTTAGGAGATCGTAACTTCTATATATAGGACATGAGGTGAGACTTATTCTTTGCTCATTCAGTTTTCACTTTTCAGAAAAGCAAAAGGAAAAACCTAAATGGAAGGCGACACAGAAGGATTGGCAATTTGGAACAACCACTTCACTTTATTCAGAATACAAATTTTGTTGTTTAAGCTACAAAACTAATGCATCAAAACAAGGTGGAAGCAATGAAGTAGGAAATAAAAAAAAGTGTAAGATGGATGCCATTATAGAAACATGTAATGAAATGTTATCTAAAAATGTTGACAAAATTCTTTTGGCAAAAAAGCTAGCAGAATCCCAAAATGTATTAAAGTACTTGGAGGATATTGATTTTGATCAAAGATACAAGAGCAATGCCTATATCCATGTTTGTAGGAATCGTATCAATGATGATATTCTACTTCATTTGGATGGAAGAGGACATGTGTTATGGAATATGATGCTACAAGCACAAGTCATAAGTGTTACGGAGCCCGCTCCTTACAATAGTAGTTTCATATAGTTTTTAACTGTTAACATTGGCTTTTTAGTTTTCGCTAGGATATTCAATTCTTATTTATGTTGAACTTATTTATCTTTACTTTGCAAAAAAATAATGATGTCTTTTTAATTTTTCCTATACATTGAAATTATGTGAATTTCTTTGTCATTGCCAGAAAGTAAAAAAATTAATTATATGAATATAGATTATTTAAAGTGAACTCAAAAGTCTTATAGGAAAGTAAGTTGATTTGGACAATTTAATGATCTTAGGCAGAATTCTTCTTGTCATACTGTTATGTGTTTAGGATTATTTGCATTAGCCTAGCTTCTTTTAACTTAATGTCTAAAAGTAGTGTCGAGACTAGGTTGAGGTCAACACAAAGAAATATGGAGCAACATAGGCTAGAATTGACTCGTACAAAGGGTGGTCCAAATTAAAATCACGTCATGTTGTGGATAGGACTGGGAGTATGTCAATAGAAGTGGTGCTGGCTTCTGGAATTGACATAAAATAGCCTTATCTGTTACAATGAAATAAAGTAGAGGGCATAAAAATGACGTACTATAAGTACCTATTTTAGAAATAATATTTTTAGCTTTCTATATAGATTGATTAACCTACGACAAAACTTTGTGATATCCAAATAATATTTTAACATATTCTTCCTAATTCACCCTCATACTATTCCTCTACAAAATTTTAAAGATATACCATTTTTTCAATTCACCTCTATTCAAACACAACATTAGGCTAACTTTTGTAATAGATAAAGATGTGAGTTATCTTTACTAAACTTAAAAAGGGCTAATAGTCGTGTTGATCACCTATGTTTACACTGTGTCCCCTTTTGATTACCTATATTTCAAAGTGTCTTATTTGATCACCTAACTTCCAAAAATATTTCTACTTGGATTTTTCGTCCAAATTTATGTTAACTCTCTGTTAACTGAGTCATGTGTCTCACATGTGACATTCTCACATAGTCATTTTAGTCCGAAGGTGACAAAAAATGAGCATGTGCCACATATGTGACCCTAATTGATGAACCCTAACTAATTAAAATCCACAAATTAATTACAATTCTCCCTCAAACCCCTAGAATCGAAAATTAACAAGGCATAAAGCTTAAAATCGCTATGGAGGATAAGGGGCGCATCATTTTCTACAAGTATTATTGTGAGAGATCTGTAAAGAAGACATCTTGAATACATGATAGTCCTAGACGGATTTTTGAGCATGTCCTATGAAATCGGTATGTAATTGTTCAATTGTCGAATTTATCTTTTTTCTAATCAATGTACTAAATGATTTTAGTGTTTAGGGAGGTCGTGGGTGGATCGAATGGGATGACTTTTTCCCATATCCAAAACGTGATTTGGCCGACAAGATAATGAGATTGGAGAGACTTGTGGATGATCTAGAGGAGTCATTGCATCAATGTGAAGTGAAAAAAAATTAATTGGCTAATGAAAATAGGAATTTAAAAGAACAATTGGACAAGGAAAGAGTGATGATAAGGTGTTTGAAGAAATGGTTCAAAGGACTTCTTTTTATGCTACTTTTGATTGTTTTGCATATTTTTGGAGGTTCAAATGATGAGTTTGTGTTTTTTCCTCCTTGATGAGTTGATGTTAGTTAAGGTGGATGTTAGTTAGTTGATGCTAGTTTGTTTTAGTTGATGTTGGAGGTGTTAGTGATGACTATCTTTGATGTATGAAGTTAAATTCTATTTGATGTTATTGAGTTTATATCTTTGCCTCCTTTTGTCTCAATCTGTTTTATGCACATCTAAATAGTTGACAACAATTAATAAATACCACAAATCATTACAAAGAGTTACCATTATCATCTTCATTGTCTGCCACAATAGCAGGGTCGGTGCAAGGTCGACATTGGGGTCCTTCATAACCTTGATGATTTTAATGTCATGATCATCATCTTCATTCTCTACCACAATAGCACGTCTTGAAGAGTAAAAGGCAATATCTTGCTAGATGATTCCCCTTTTGCCTTCAACAAATCATGTCTCCTCTTTATAGTAGCTTCTATTCTCTTAGATATGGCATCCAACAACTTTTGATCAAAGGCAAGCTCTGCCGTAACAATGACATTAATGACCTTTGTCTTAGACTATTTTGTTTCGGCTTTTTTCAATTAGGTTTTTTTACTTAGGTTCCTTTTTCTTTGTTGTCTTCTAGCTGCCTCAACCTACATCATGTCAAATCATAAGTAACAATCTTAAAATGTTAACAAAAAACTTAAAAGCTTGAGATATCAAAGAGTTACTAGACCCACAGGCTCTTCACGCTGTTTCACAAGAATCTTGTAACATTGGGTCATGCTTGTCTACAATAACCACAATGTGATATCACCCACATCTTTAACTTTTCTGTCTTTCCCTTCTTCCTTATTTTAATATCATCCTTTATCCCTTTTTTTATCTACTTAGTAACTTTCTAGTGATGGGGGGCTGTAAAGGAATTCCAACATCTTTACTCTAAAGAGACGTGTCATTCATATGAACTAAAACATAGGAGTATGTAGAGAAGAAGGTGCTTATCTTATAATAGTCATTAGCATAGTTTACTAAGGGGGTTCAAGATGGTACAAGAAAGGGATGACATGAGAACAAAGATCTCGTTTAACTACCGTGTCCTTGATTACAGGGTAAACAACTTAGTGTCAACTATGTATTGTTCATGATCAACCTTAACCTCAAAACAATCTCTACTATTATTCCACTTAAGAGTAAGCCAACATTTCTTGAACATTTTTGTTTAGTATTCTCTTAATCTTCACACAAATTGGTCCAAATTTCTTAGACATAGCCAAATACCTATCTTTGATCTTTTCCATTACTTTGCACCTAATAAGTTCTAGCATGGCAATCAAAGGTTTGTCCCTAGCTTCTAATAGAAATGCATTAAATAATTTTGAACTATTCTAACATAAAGTGTCACTAACTACATTATTGGGGAAAAAGCCTTCCCTGCGCTTGAAGGCCTTGCGTAGTCAATAATCCCACATTTGATTGTGCGAGATTGGCTAAAGTCTTTTAGCTTTTTCATTGCACTCATGAACTTCTCCCTATTTCTAGACTTAGCCACCTCCCAAATTATGTTCATAAAAGTACTGCTCCCTCTATTTTTCCTTTTGGGGTTCATATAAAATATGTTGAAGCAGTTTCTCTTGCTTATTAGATAACAACTCTACCATGACCTTTTCCTATCTATGTGACCCAAAAAAATAAGTAAAAAAATATGGAAACCATAAAAAAAGATAGTACAAAAATAGTAAAAAAAAATATGGAACACTTTACCTTTGTTTGTTAGAAATGAAAACATATTCATTTTGATTTATAATCCTCAAATCCTCCTTATGCCCCTCCAAAATCCACTTCCATGAATCATAAGTCTCCTCCACAACTGCCCAAGCTATTGGCCAATATCCATTGTTACTATCAATTCAAACCCTACTATAGTTAAAATTTGTTGCTTGTAAAAGCCTTTTAAATGGCAACCATCTAAGCCTATGACGTTCCTACAACCATCATGGAAGCCATCCACTAGGGGATTGAGACAAACATGCATTCTTCTAAACACACATGGGTCAGTTGGCGTCTCTAGTTCAGAATAGTCCACACAACATCTACTTCTAAGTTGTTCTTTCATCAGCTCTTGGCAATAAGTATGAGCAAGGTTGAATTGTTACAAGTGGTCTCCATTGATCTTCCTTGGTGCTTTCTTCTTGATTTTTCTTGCACAATTCTTGCTAATCTTGACATGAAAATGTCATCAACAAAACTACCTACAAAAAAAAAGATATTAGGATTCAAAAACTATCAAAAAATCATGCTAAAACTAGTACTTGTGTTGTTGACAGTGACATTTCAGGAATCACTCTAAACTTGCCTTCAAGTGCCTTAGCCAAGAAAGTGTTGTTGTTGTTGGAAATAAATGACTGTTGATTTCAATAATTATGTCTGTTCGATAATTGTTGTAACAATTCATTTACTAGTTTAGTTAAAAGTGATTGCATAAATAGAACATTCAATAATAGCAATTGTAATTACAAGTCGGGTTCTCATGATAATACCGATTCTGCTTGGTGCTAGATCTCATGCATAATCATTATAATAATAATAATGGTCAATTATATTGTGCTCATTGTATATATGAGCCTAGAAGAATCGCACCGCATCGGTGATGTTGAATTATATTTCATGTATGAAATTAAACGTGCAGAATTGAGAGTTTATTATAATCACTTGAATATTCTCAGTGGAAATTTTACTATAATGAGTGTAAGATATAAATTGGATAATCCCGATTAATTAACTAGTCGAGTTTAATTAATTAAATAGTTAGATTTATTTAAGCTTTGTTAGTTGCTTATTAATAACTTGTCGGAGTGTTTAATTTACTTAACGAGTTAATTAAATTAAACAAGTCGGCTCATTATCTTAACGGGTAGAGCTATCGGGTTAATTGGAGAGCCTATAAATACATGGGATTTATTAGATTTTCACATATTATGAAAAGCCAAAATCCCTAAGCCAAAATCGGCCCTCCCTCTCCCTTGAGGAGGCCGAACCAAATCAAGCAAGAACTTGAAACATTTGATTTGATTCTTCCATCCAATCTTTCATGTGCTCTAGGAGATCCAAATGCTGGATTGACCCATACGATGTGGATCGAGCTAGGCGTTGCTAAATCGTGAATGTAGCGTATTGGAATTCAAATGAGGCTTCGTGAAAGTTGTTGGTGATTATATTCCGCTGTGTTGTAAGTACTCTTGTATTCATATTGTATTATATGTTGTAGATCTAACATTATAACAATTAAATTTAATCCTGGTATGATTATTTGAATAAGTTTATTCAAGTTATATCATAGAAATCCCTTCAGTTTCACATGCGAATCTTCTTCTCAAGACATCATTATGTGTTTGTGGGATATTAGATCATAGCCTTGATCTATTGTGCCCATGTAGTAGTCCTTTGAAATCCACACAAGGGAAATGCACACTTAACATACATCCTCTTACTATCATTAGTTGCTAACCACAATGGTTTGTGATCCAAGATGGAGTACCAACTTATTACCTCTCTAACTTGTTTTTTACTTGCAAACACTAGGCTAGAAAAGAACTTAGGGTTTTTCATTCCTTTCTCACTGAAAGGAACATATCTAAGATTTTTCCTATCTTAGACTTCATACTCATACCATCATTACTAGATGTCTGATGCTTCTTATCCCAAATCGGAGTCACTTTCACTTTCAGAGACATTGTCTTCGCCAGGAGTCCTACTACTTTCAACATATCATGTAGCCTTTCTTCCCTTAAACTCTTGACCATGTATAGTATAAGTTTGACACACTTCTTAACTTGGTAAGGATCCACGTTCCAGGATCACCATCTCCATTTCATTTTCTCTAGTAATGTTCTCTATTTCAATCAGCCTCCTTTCTCTATTGCTCAATATTTTTCTCTCTAATCTTCTTATCCAACTCATCATCAAAAGTATCCATCTCTTAAAAATGTAGTATCATTTTCACAGTTTCTTGTTCCTCCTTTCATCATCCTTTAATCGGCCTCTAGATTTCTGCATCTACAGAATCTTAACTGTATTATACTTCATGGCAAAACTTCGAGGTATCACCACAAGGTGGAACTCTACTTAAGAAAAACCTTGTACTTGATGGTAATACAAGATGGAACTCTACTTATGATATGCTTGAAGTGGCTGAGGTATATGAGGTTGTGTTTCACTTTGATGGCTATGATTGATAATTCATATAAAAATTATTTTAGTATTATTAATGATAATTTAAATTATGATGATAATGATGATGTTGATGATAGAGACTTAGATCTATGTGAAGTGAAAGACAAAAAAAGAAATTAAAATCTCCTTCCGATAGAAGGATCAGGTCCTCCAACATATGAAGATTTTGTGCATGCAAGGAGCTTTGTGAAATTTTTGAAGCTCTTCTTTTAAGTCACATTATTTTTTTGCAGTTCTAATTATGTTAGGTCAATAATTTATTTTGTAGTATTACATTACGCCATTAATTACTTCTGTTGCTCCAGTCGTAAGTCCCGTGTTATAAATCAATGGCGTGTAGAGAAGTTCTAGTACGGAAATACGAAATGGAATATGTTTTTATATATTATCATTTCTTTGATCCTAGATACAAGTTGAAATTGATTAGTTATTGTTTACAACAAGTGTGTGAGGATTCGGTGTGATAGTATTTCAAAATGGTTAAAGATGAATTTTATTCTTTCTTTGATGATCATTACGAGTCTTGTTTAGTGGATTATGCTATTGGAACTTAATCTGTTGGTGGTTCAAGTAAAGTTTTGTACAATATACTAGGAGCATTTAACTTCTTAAAAAATGATTTTGTTGAACATTTAAAAATGATGGAGACGAAAGAGAGAAATTCTAAACTCATTAGGAATTTAAGTGATAGTTATGAAACAAGTGACTCTACATTTGACGTGTTACTATGGTGGAAACTCAAGTGAGTTCCTTATTTTGTCTAAAATTGCCAAAGATGTATTGGCTATATCGATTGTCTCTTGTAATATTTGCCTTTAAGCGCGAAGCGGGATAATCAATGATCTTTATAGAAGTTAGATTAAACTGTAATGATCGAAACATGATTTTCCTCGCAGTGGTTGAGAACAAAGTCTATTCCAGTTTGATTTATGGGAATTAGATGAAAGAGATGGAAAATAGAAATTAATATAAATTATCTTTAAAACACCTATTTAACTATATATGTGCAAAATATATATAATATTAATCTTTGATTTGCATTAAGCCTTTGATTTGTCTTAAGCCTTGATTTGCATTCTCTGTATTAGTTTGTGAAATTGAACAACCTAAACTAAAGTCTTAGTTACTTTACTAATCAATCACATTTGTGTATTAGCTTGGGAATTATAGTGATCAATTATTTGTTGAGTTGGAGATTTATAAAATGATCAAGCATTTTGGTTCATATACGGAATCTTTACGTATTAACAATCATCTTAGAGAGTGTGTATTATTCACAACTCACTTAGCAGGAGCATACAACATAGCAGGCGTGTCGAAAGGGAGAAATCGAACCTTACTCGGCATAGTTCGTCTATGATGTCTATCGATCTGATTAGTTTTTGGGTGAAGCGCGGCCTCCACGCTGATAAATATCCAACCAAATCGGCGAGAAAAAAAGCTCCTGTGAGCGTGGTTTGGGAAGCTCCCAAGTTGGGTTTTCTTAGGTTGGAATTTATGAAACTTATGTCAAAGAGGTGACAAAAGATAAACTAGCGCCAGAGTCGATAAATACTACTGTGGGTATCGAAGGAAGCTGTTGCTTACTACTTCTACGAAGCATGAAAATAAAATATTCGTTGTAGATGAGGCATTCGAAAAGGAATATCGTCGAAGGGCTAAGTTAGAGGTGTTTATCTTGAGAAAACTCAAGATGATGGCATTGTCATCCCTAGTTTAGAGGCAATGGCGCACCACGAGAATTAGTGCCTTAGCACATAGAAGATCCAGGTTCTTGATCCACAGGGAAGTTGTGGAGGAACCAACCACCAGGAGATCAATAGAGATCGTCAAGAACGGACACGTTGGTATGGTGAAGCTTTAAATCATTAGAGAGGCAGGCTTTACCTTTTCTGAAAGGAATGATAAGTAGCAAAGATGCTGATAAATGGCTGATAGCTATGAAGTCGAGATGGATTCGATGTACTAGAACAAGGTCTGGTCCTTGTTAGATTTACCCAATGAGGTTCGCCCCATTGAGTGTAAATGGATATTTAAGAAGAAACAGCAAAGGCGGAAGCGTCTATGTTTTCAAGGCTAAACTCATGGCGAAGGTTTAGAAACAGAATTTATGGCATTGACTATGATGAAACCTATTTGCCAGTGGCTATGCTTAAGTCCATCCGGATAATCTTAGCCATTGTTTCATTCCATGACTATGAGATATGGTAAATGAATGTAAAAACCGCTTTCCTGAATGGAAATCTTGAGGAAGATGTGTACATGAGTCTGACCTCCGAGGGCTTTATATGTCCCCAAATGACCCTAAAGGTTTGTAAGCTACAGAGAGGAGTCCATTTATGAGTCTCAAACAAACATCCAGCAGTTGGAATCTTCGTTTTGATGGAAGCAATCAAATATTTTAGTTAAGTATAAGCAGAGAGGAATCTTAATAATATACAAGAAGGTGAGTGGGAGTTATATAACATTTATAGTCACATATATACGTTGACATACTAATCATTAAGGAAATATTGTAGAGTTACTAAGCTCGATCAAGTTGGACATAAATGTTTCTCGATGAAGGACTTAGGTGAAGCACAATATATTCTCGGAATCAAAATTCATCGAGATCGGGCAAATCGGCTGATCGGACTTTGTCAGGACACTTATATCAATAAGGTGTTGCAGGTTAGAATGAATGATTCTAAGAAGGGTAATCTCCCGTAGGGCAGGTTCAACTGACAAGTCACGGTGTCACCCCGGCCGATACCAAGCTAATCTAGAGAGCCCTTGGATTGCGACAAAGGCAACTTTAAGTATTTGGGAAAGAACTAAGGTATTAACTGAATATGGCGGAGATTATGATTGGTTGTCACGGGTACACGTGCCGGTTTCCAAATTGACAAAGTGGTGGAGTAGTGTCTTGGAGAAGTTCAAGCAACATGACTAATGTTGCCGGCTGCTGCAAACCACTACCTCGAGGCAAGCATGATGAACATCACGGTGAACATTTTTCTTAGACAAATATCGTAATGGTGTTAGGTTTAGTGGGGGCTAGTGTATCTGTCATGTTATGTGAATAAATAATTGAATATTTTGGCTTCTTATATATCAATATATTTGTTTGCTATGTTTATGTGTTTATATGTCTTAATTTACATATAACCTGTTTTATCTCGTTAGGTGAAAGTAGAAATCCCCCAGGCTAATTTATAATTTCTAGAAGCTGACACCGCAGAAGTGTTGACAAAACCTTTTCAAGTCTAGAAACAAGATAGCCAAACTACTCCATGAGTGGGATGATGACCAACATAGTGATTGGTTGATGATCGATTCTCTTGGAGCGTAGGAGCTTGTAAGCCTAACCAATATTATGGTACATCGGTTTGAATAAGCGAGGATGCAGGTTATTGCTGCAAAATCATAGAAGATATGTATATTTGTGTCCTATGATATTTGCTTAGAACTGTTAAGTTTAACGATTCTTAGACCTGCGTATATAACTACTTATGTTATACAAGTTGTGTGCTTTGACTATGTCAAACGTCGGCCTTAAGCGGGGACTATAACGGCATATGTTAGGTGACACAGTGAGTATAGCAGTAGGTATTGATATACTATAAAAGGTTGTCCATCCTTGATATACAAGAGGAAGGTCTCAGATTCTGTAATGAGTTTGGGACTGATTGAACATGGGGCCTTGGTAATTGCCGTATATCGATGACTATCTTAATCATTGGAAATATTGTAGAGTTACTAAACTGATCAAGGATTGGATGTATAAATGTTTCTACCGATGAAGGACTTAGGTGAAGCACAATATTCTCGGAATCAAATTCATCGAGATCAGACCGTCGGTGATCGGACTTTGTCGGGACACTTATATCGATAAGGTGTTGCAAAGGTTCGAATAAGATGATTCCAAGAAGGGGTAATCTCCCACAGTGAGACATGGAGTTCAACACTTGAGTCGCGTGTCGCGGCCGATGCCAAGCTAATCTAGAGCGAGAGCCCTTTGGATTGCGACAAGGGCATCTTTAAGTATTTGAGAAGAACTAAAGATGTATTCTTCGAATATGGCGGAGATTATGAGTTGGTTGTCACCAGGTACACCGATGCCAGTTTCCAAATTGACAAAGTGGTGGAGTAGTGTCTTGGAGAAGTTCCAAGCAACAGAGGCTAATGTTGCCGACCCCTTTACCAAACCACTACCTCAGGCAAAGCATGATGAACATGCGGCGAACATTGGTCTTAGACAAATATATCCTTGATGGTGTTAGGTTTGAGTAGGGCTAGTGTATACGTAAGTATTGTAATGAATAAATAATTGAATATTTTGGCTTCTTATATATCAATATATTTGTTTGCTATGTTTATGTGTTTATATGTCTTAATTTACATATAACCTGTTTTATCCTCGTTGAGTAAAAGTGAAATCCCCTAGGCTAATCTATAATTTCTAGAGAGGCAACCTGCAAGTGTTGACAAGAGAACCTTTTCAAGTCTAGAAATACAAGATAGCCATTCTCCATGGTCAGATGATGACCAACATAGTGATGATTTGATGATCGGTTCTCTCTTGGATCGTGGAGCTTGTAAGCCTAACCAATATTATGGGGCTGTCGGTTTGAATAAGCGAGGATACGGGTTATTTCTTTACCAAAATCATAGAGATATGTATATTTGTGTCCTATGATATTTGTTTAGAACTGTTAAGTTTAACGATTCTTAGACCTACATATATAACTACTTATGTTATACAAGTTGTGTGCTTTAACTATGTCAAACGTTAGCCTTAAGCGGGGACTATAACGGCATATGTTAGGTGACACAGTGAGTATAGCAGTAGGTATTGATATACTATAAGGGATTTATCCGTCCTTGATATACAAGGAAGATCTCAGGCCTCTCAATGAGTTTGGGACTGATTGGTTTATGGGACGCCATAGTACCTGAGTCGGTTCAGCTCGAGTAAAGAAAGTCGTGGGTGTTTCATGACACACTTCTTATGGTTAGCCTGTGACTAGAGATCGCGTGATAAAGGAATTGTAAAGTAATCGTCCAAGGGCAAGTGGGGAGTGTTGGAAATCAGTATATTGATTTCTTTAATTATGCCCATTGCGACAATTGTTGTAACAATTCATTTGGTTTTAGTTAAATGAGAGATTACTCAAACTAAGCGTTCAATAATAAGTAATTGTAAATTCTTAAAAGGAACTCGCGATGATGCTCGGGGTTATGCTAGATTGCTAGATCATTGCATATTAATTACAATACCAATGGTCAATTGTATTATTATACAAATAATATTATGAGCCCCCAAAGGTCACACTAGAGTGATGTTGAATGTTATTTCATATATGAAATTAAATCGTGATTGCTTAATTGGGAGTTGATTAAAATCAACACCCAATCGATAGTTCCTTGATAACTTAAAAATACAAATTGGGCGAAACCAAATCAATTAAGCTTGCTTGTTGATGATTAACTTGTTAAGTTACACACTCGTTAGTTTTGATTGGTGCGGTTTTTAACTTCTTAATTAGCTCATTGGTTAACGAGTGGCGAGCTATTACGTTTTAAAAAAGGAAGAGGCTATATAAGGAGAACATAAGATGGAAAAACCTAAGTTTTTCTCATCTTTTCTCCCTCAAAGCCGTCGCCCCCTCCCCTCTTCCATAGCCAATTGAGTCAAGGTTTTGACTCAATTTGTTCTCCAATTTATCTCGTGATTCTAGCAAGTCCAATCGCGTGGTTCAACCGCTCCTCGTGTGGACTAATTGGAGGCATCTACCTTTTGTGAATGCTTCAAAGCTATGGAATTCAAAGGAAACCATTGAGAGAATAATTCTTTGAATTCGGCTGTGTGTTGTAAGTACCACGATTTATACATATATATACATATATGTATTGTTATATTATAATTCGATTATACATTTATTCTATCTTAGTTTGCATTTATTTATGTTTTTAAATATGAGCAAAGTTGCATATTTTTCAACTTGATTACGAATTTACACCGATGCTAGTTTCTAAAGCCCGGCAAAGATGACTACCGCTCCCAATGCAGGTACGTGTTTTTTCATAATGGTGGAGAAATATCTTGAAGAAGTTCCAAGCAGGCATTGTAACCGATTCTACTCACAGATAAAGTACATTCGCGACATCCGAAGGCCGCCCACAAGCTTGTTGGATTAAAGAAATTAGTAGTGATCTTGGAGATTATCCTAACATTAGGAGACGATTAGAATTGTTTTGTGGCAATCTTTGGTGCCATTGTTGAAGCCAAGAAACCCCGAACACATCATGAATCCAAACACGTAACGAGAAAGTATCACGATTAGAGATATGTAATAGAGGTGATACTCAAGTATATAAAAAGTAACGAGACTAATGTTGCCGACCCACTGCAGACAGCTACCTGGGACAAGCGGGATGAGCATGCATCAGGCATTGGTCTTGAACAAATAATAGCAGTGGTGTTAGGTTTAGTGGGAACTCTAGTATACATCTTGTTATGAACAAATAATTTAATATTCGACTTCTTATATTTCAATATATATTTGTTTGCTATGTTTATGTGTTTATATGTCTTAGTTTACATCTAACTTTGTTGTCCTGGATTGGGTGAAAGTAAAATCCCTAGGCTGATGGTTTTGAGGCCTGAGTGGTGACAGAACCTCTTTTTTTTTTGTGACTTAGGGCTAGCTATCACCTTAATCCCTTGTCAAACTAAAACACAAAAATAATGTTTCTCAAATACTTGGCCTTGGCCGATTGCTTCCCCTTGAATTTCTTGGGTTTAACGTTCATCTATTCCAGCTTCGAATCGTTTGTAGAATATCGTTCTCCCGTCTTCTTAAGTTGGGTATGAAAGTTCAGAATCTTTTGATATTTCTTGGGTTTTGACATAGTTGACTTTGATTTGACTTTCCTTAATTGATTTTATGAGTAGTCTTGGTTGGTTATGGGTTCTATAGTGTATATAGTGATGAATTCATGATTTAGAGGTCGTTTGAGGGGATATTATGATCGAGTTGACTTTTCTAGGTTTAGGTTGACTTTTGGGGTGATATTTTTATAAGACTTTAAATGTGTAGGGAGTTTAATTGGGACACTTATTATAGTTATTGTGATATTAAATTGGTGATTTAAAATTGATTAAAGGAATAAGGTTGAAAAAAGTGTTAATTCGAGTTGAGTTGTGAGTGATATTTTTGGAGTATATGTTGTTAATTAGGGACACAATGATTAACTAGAGCGACTTATAAGTTGATTTGTAATGATAAAGAAAGTAATAACATGGAATTTTAGCGGGGGATCGATTTGGTTATGTCCGATGGGATTATAGTGATAGTTTACCCGTGCATGTTAGACACGTTTAATCATTCGATTAGAGTTGGTAATGTTTATTCTAGAAGCGTAATTCTTGGTATTAGTTCACGAGTATACTTTGCTACGGAGTGTTGTTAGGCCTTGACCGGGGAAGGGCACGTTAAGATTATCGCGTTCTTACATTGAGGACTTTTGTGATAACTAGTAGAGGTAAGTACTTATCTCCATCTTATTACCTTATACTTTAAATGGTATACATGTCTTTGTAATATAAAGTATGTGTGAATGGGTACATGTCTTTGTAATATAATTATGTGTGAATGGAGTATATGTCTTTGTAATATAATTATGTGAATGGGTAATACATTGTCTTTGTAATATAATTATGTGTGAATGGTGTATGTTTCCTTGTAATATAATTATGTGTGAATGGTGTACATGTCCTTGTGATATGATTCGTGAGAATGGTAGCATTGTAATGGTTATGCGATTGGTGTGAGCCATAATATGGTTATGTGACTACGATACGGCATTGAAGACTAGCTTGAGGTAAGTGATGGCTTGAACTCCCCCACTTAGATTCGATTTACGTGGCTTGTTGTGCTTGTTGTTTTCTGTGGCCTTGTCGGCACTTGTATTCTGTGGCACTTGTCGGTGTGTTTGACTTACGATTGTGAGATGTTTAGGCGTGATGCTTGGATATTGTTTGGGAGTAGAAGTGGAGATGGTTATTGGTGATGGTTGAGTTATGTATGTCTTTGAGGTGACTTGAGTATTAGGATATGACCCTAAATTGGGATAGTAATGGGTTGGGTGGCTCTTTAAGAGCGTTGTGTATCAGTTGCTCATTCGGTATAAGGCGTTATTATATCGACTTTATACGGCGGTATAAGAAACATTAATGTATCGAACTTTATCACGTCGGTATAAGAGTGTTGTGTATCAGCTTTATACGTCGGTATAAAGCGTTGTGTATCCAGCTTTACTCGTCGGTATAAGGCGTTGTGTATCCAACTTTATCGTCGGTATAGGCTTGTGTGTATCGATTTTATACGGTAATTATAAAATGTTAATGTACTCGACTTATCACGTCGGTATAAAAGCGTTATTAATATCCAACATACGGCGGTATAAGGCGTTATTAATATCAACATACATCGGTATAAGGCGTTGTGTATCGGCTTATACGGCGGTATAAGGCGTTGTGTATCGACTTTATGCGTAAATTATAGGCGTTGTTTATCGACTTTATACTTGATTATAAGAGCATTGGTTATCTGCTTTATACTTGATATAAGAGCATTGTAGATCGATTAGTTGAGGAGCACATGTGTCGTCGAGTTAGAATCGGATTGTATCTAGTTGATGAGTGATTGATGACTAGAGTTATAGTCGTTGTTAAGTCTCTTGATTCTTTCCTAGAATTGTGTGCTTCTGGAACCCTCTAATTATATCTTCGTATGTTATATGCAGGACAACTTGGCAATATGGATGACTTTATTAAGTAGTCGTACATATATCTATTTTTAGTCATATTTGACTCGATATTCATGATCTGGATTGTTGTCTTTGTCATTGATTCTTTGATGGTTGTACTTCCTTTTTCAGGACTTTAGCCTTGTCGACAACTATTTTGTATTCGGGATCACAGTGTTACTCTCGGTTTAGCCTTCTTATGACTCTTTGTAGACATGTTATATATGTAAAGTGGTTAATGGATAGAGATATCTTTGGAATGAGAATATTAGAGTCTGGACTTATAAACCCCGAGTTTATGCTGTCACATTGATGATATTTTATATATGGGGAAAAACTGGATTCAATGTGCTAGAATATAAGTTCTGATCTAACCACGACGCTGATACCATTGAGGTACATAAGTTAAGGTATACTAAATGGAAATTTGAGGAGATAATTACGTATAGGTTATCTTGATTTAAGGCATTATTTTGCTCGGTTATATTAAGAAAGAAAGCGACTTAGGGCCTTACGAGGACGTTTAGATGTCATAGGAGATGTATAGCGAAAATAAGGAGTAACCTTGTAGGAATTGAACTAAAGATAAGTAGTTGAGGTATGCTTGAGTGATGATGTTGAGATATAGGTTTGGGTTGTAGTATGTTGAGTTGGATATTATATTGAAATTAATATACTTACGAAAGATAACAAATAGGAAGATATCTCTTGTGGTTAAGGCGTACTGTGAGGAAGTTATTGACGTGGTGTGGGTTTATTGGGGTTAGTCGGAAAGTCGTTAAGTAAGATTTATTTTGTGGCAAGTAACATATAAAATAATACTCTTGGGGTATATAGTCTTTAAATAGGTAAGGTATTTAAATTATTCTTATTCGTACGATCAGGTAGGTTAACTTCTGTGATATTTATTTTCACTCAGCTTTTAGCTGACTCCCTATTTTCCCTATGGGCGGGCGTTTTATGCCTAGGTTGTTGCGGAATGACCGAGATGCATTGGCCGAGTAGCTGCGTACCCGCGAAGATGGCGATGGTGGGCAGAGGCCCAAACAGTCATACTTTATCTTCTTGAAGTTTACATTTGTATGTAATAATAGTATTGTTGACTCGTGTGGTAAAACAAGTAGTTTGCTGTACTTGTATTATTACCTTTCAGTTGTGTATTGTTGGTTAGTTCACCCGATGGACGAGTTGTATTGTTTAGTATGATGTTAAATGAAGTCGTTTTAATTATTTATCCGCCGTTGGTGACTACGATTATCTGATTTGATGGCAGTCCCAACCTCGAGGCGACCCACAGGGCCAATTAGATTCTGATATCGAGTTAGCGGCAGGTGGAATTGCTGTAATACTCAGCCGAGTATCTCAGATCGTCAGCTGGCAAATTCTCGAACCACTTTTTATGCGTTTACTAAGAGCGGCAGAGTATAAATTTGGAATCAAAAGATGGATGAAAATATGTGCATGGAGAGAGTTTTGATTTCTTGTTTTTCTTCCTAGAGGGGGTCGCCTATTTGGGATGGTGGTGGAGAGTGTTTTGATTTCTTGTAAATGAAAATATGTGCATTAGTTATTTTGGTTTGATTAAGCCATTTAAAAAAGGAAAAATCTTAAGAGTTTTGGAGATAAAGTCTCCCAAAAACCCCATCAACTCCTTTATGACCGACTCACAGTATTGGGTTGATTTTTTAGCCACACAGATGTTTCCTTCATGTTTTAACTTTACAGACCGGGAAGTTTATAATACATTTATTATATAGTTCGGTTTACTATTTGTGAACTCTTAGGGCCAGATTGACAAGAGTAATATATTAAACAATATTAGCGACTATTATATTGAAATATAGATTCTGTGGACTAGTAAGCCATAAAGTAATCACAATGTCAAAGCGTTAAATCCTAAATACTATTTGTCCTAACGATTAACGTATATTGAACTTACATATATATGTATATATAATTTGAATTAGTAAATCGGTTGTATAATCTAAATTTGTTCAATAGAGCATTTTATGAGATCGGTTCTCGAGTTCCAACACTTCAGCTTTGCCGCTTGGACGATTTATGATATTGGTATCAACGATTCCTTAGTACCGATTTCCATCGGTCGAGCTTTGGGAAGAAGTGTGTCACCAAACTCTCATACCCTCAATTTCCTTGGTAATGGATAGATTAATGTGATATCAGCTTTTAGGCAGTGGTAGCCCTGGAAATCACCCACTTAACTTCGCCAAGATTACAAAATCTAACAATTTATCCGGTTATGAATCCTATTGTACGAGGTTAGGTATACTTATGTACGAACTTCATCTGATTATAACCCTCACATTCTGAGGGCGTTTGACATAGTCAAAGTACATTACTCCAGTATCTATGAAAACACATTTACTGGTCTAGATCGCCATTCAATATAAGCTCTGTGAGAAACTTCTGGAACCTGAATGTCATCTTCCAAGTTCTCGCTTGAGTCATTGTCGATACCTCGCCTTCAAACTATTTTTGAAACTCACTTAAATCCATGTGATTGATTAAGAGTATCCACTCCCTTTTGATCCAAGAAATTGATCATTACAATCAAGCCACGTACTAGTTCATTTGGTGTTTGATTCCGTTCCTTTGAACACGCTTATTTAAATCAATCGAAATTGATTCTCTTTTATTATGCCCGTTGCGACAATTGTGTAGTAATTCATTTATCGGGTTGGTTAAATGTGATTACTGGAACTTAGTGTTCACCTTAGTAATTGTATATTGCTAGTTCGGGTTCTCGCTGATAATTTAAAGAGTTTATGACGATTGCTAGATCTTTACTAGGTAATCGTTATAATTATAGTAATTGGTTAAGATTAATTCGATAGTTAGTTGGAGCTTGTTAGTAACTTGTTAGTTACTATTAACAACTTGATAGTGTTTGATTTACTTAACGGTTTAATTAAATCAAAGCAGTCATTTCATTCTTGGATTCGGTTGGGCTTTAGACAAATGATGGACCCATTTATATAAGTGATCCTTATTATTTAAGGTTTCATATGATTATGAAACAAAGAAAAACCTCATCTCACTCCAAGAATGGCCAAAAATACCAAGGGAAGAATTAAAAAATTCTTCTCTTGGGTTTTCCATCGATCCACTTAGTTCTAGCAAACTCAAGTTGGCCCAAGTTAAACCCGCTCCCGGTGTGTGCAATTCTGAGAACACCTACAGTGTTGGACAAACAATTGGAGGATTTCAAAGGGGATTCACGTAATGAGCCTAGAGCTTCAAGGGTGGTTTCACTATCTTCATTTGCAATGTAAGCACTCGTATTCATATTGCATATTATGTGTTTTTAGATTAATTTATGTCATTTTGAGGATCCGGGATGTGAATTTGGTGTTTAATCACAAATGAAATTCATACTAGATTCTAACACACCTAACTAGGGGCGTCGTCTGGTTGTTTTTCGGCTTCGTCTGTGACCCGCCCAAGCTATACGAGGTGAGAATCATTTATAATCACCATGCAAAGGAGTCGCAATGCGGTGGACGACTCATTAAAGCTACAGCGTTTCCTCAAAAATTTGATTTACAATTAAAATTCTAGAAAAAAACCAGTTTTTAAAATTTACAATCCATTAGGTGATATCTAACCAACCAACTCCATATATATATAACATATCTCAAAAGACAGTAATGCCGGCAAGGCTGGCTACAATTGAAGTAAATACCATATCACGAATACAAAATAATTGTCGACAAAGGCTAAATTGAAATGAAATACAACAATCAAAGCAGTTACGGCACAACAAAAGCGAGACTATAGGGATCTCGGCCACCGTCTTTCGCATGTACTCGGAATATAAACTCTCGAACAACCTCCCCAGTTATTTGCCCGCTTTATCGACTGGCGCCAAATGAAATGCCGCCCAAGCGAAAAGGGTGTAAGCAGCGGCTAATAATGAAAACTTAACACGGTGAAACTTAAGCCATCTGAAATAGAGCTGATCCAATAGATATAGTAGTCAAATATGAATAAATATGTACATACGAGGGATTACCTAATAAGGCCATATCATAAAATTCCAAAGAAGGTCTAGGCGTAACATGTCAAAGATATAAAACAAAGTCTGATAAGGCACAAAATCACGAAAATAAAATCACGAAACTCAGCCTTGACTATAACTCTAATCGTGAAGCCCGTCATTCTCTGTATCTCCACTTGCTTCTGCAACTTCCCAGTGCGCATTTGCTGAAATCCGTCTGTCTGAGGAATGGACGATAAGCTAATAAACACCAACTCTTATACCGTAGTATAAAAATTCGAGCGCTAACAATGCACACAGCAAAGGGGTCATAGATAATCACCGCTCTTATGCGGAAGTATAAGGCCAAACCATACTATGCAGTATAAGGCCAACGCTTATACGGAAGTATAAGTGAAAACGCGCTTATACCGAAGTATAAGGCGGTAAGCGTCCACATATCACGCAAGGAAGGAGAGTCGCTAACCCTGATCATCAACTATAGGGGTCATATCCTAATACTCAAGTCACCTGAGAATCGCATAACTCAACCAACACCTCCCGACAAATGCTTTGCTTTCTGTTCCCAATGATATCAAAAGCCTTGTATTCGCGATCTCCACAGTCAAAAATCAATCGGAACCGCCGACAAGGCCACAAAAATCTGAAAGTCTTTGACAGGCCACAGAAACACGAAATGTAAGTTGAGAGTTCGAGCTATTACTTACCTCAAAGCGAATCTTGGCCTTGATAAAATCACATAATCGTATAGTAGCCCTTATGAATGAATCACACATAATCCTTACAACAATGACATGTTTCCACGCAATTTAAAGTAGAGAATACGTATTGGCACCAGTGAGATAAGTACTCACCTCTCGCTAGCTTCTACCACAAAATCTTGCGAAATCACAATCCAGTAGCCTTACTTCGATCAACGCCTAGCAAAAACACCACAGTATAATCAGGCTATTACTATACTTGCGTTCTAGAAGATGCATTACCAACTCTAAGTGGAGCGATTGCTAAAGCGGTCCTAAGCGACAGAATAAGACAACGAAATATAACAACCCGTCGGACACAACTTGATGGCCCCCTCACAAAATTTCCACCTTAACACTTTAACATTTGATATCAACATAAGTCATCTTATTTAACTCTGAGTCCATAAATAACAACCTACACTCCAAAATCTCAATTCCTACTCAGCTTACCAAATCACGCTTTCTACGACTAACTCCCTCTAATAGATTATAAATCACAATTCTAACATACAATAACTACAATAAGGTCCCAATTAACCCCTAGCCATTTAAAGTCTTATAAAAATTGACAACAAAGTCAACTAACCTAGAAAAGTCAACCTATCACCATAGTCACTCAAACAACATCTTAAATCATGAATTAACTACTTATATTTTTCATACTACCCATAACAAACTTAGAAACACAATTAAATTCCAATTTAGCGAAGTCGACTATGTGAAAACCCAGAAATATCCCAAAGATTTGAACTTTCTTACCTTAATTCAAAGAAGAAGATGATGAGGAAGACATTCAATAACGATTTTGAGTTGAGCAACAATGAAGAGAGAAATGGAAGAAAATTTCAGGTGAGGGGAAAGAGGAAGTCTCAGCCAAGCCAAGAAGAAGAAGGAGATTTTGTGTTGTGAGATGATGTGTTGGATAAGGATGAGAAGATATTTAAGAATCGCTTGGGTCCGGATTAGATTTCGGTTAATTTCTCCACTTTCACGTACTTAAATCTCAATGAAACCGTTAAATGTAAAATTTCCCATGACATAAACTACTACTCATATAATACTAGTCTCATTTTATCGATCTTTATTCGAAATTATTTATCATCTCGGATTCCCGCCCACCGACCGAATTTTTTTTTTTTTTACGTAACGGGTTATTATATTAGAGGGTTTCTTGTTTGGATCATGTATCCAAAGACCTCTCGAATAATATTGGATTACGATGGAATCAACGAGGTTTGTTCTTTATAGTAGCGATATGTGTATTAAATTTTTACTAAACGTCATCTGTAATGATTTGATTTGATCTTTGACTTAGATTCAAGACATTGTCATACAACGATTAAGTTCATGACATTGAGGCAGAAATACTAGCTCCATAAATCTAGCACCACTTGAGCAACAAGCGGAAGGAAATCATTAGTTCTTCTTATGACTCAAATACACTTTGTAGTTGATTAAATTTGGGTATCTAGCTTAATTGTTCTTTGTTCTCAACTTTATATACATATGCACTTTTATATTCAACTATTGAGAGAAGTGTCATTGTCTGAGTACATGTTCGGATTTTAACAATGAGATCTTGATTCTCTAGCTTCAATAAGCCATTAGAACACATCTTTATCGGGACACCTAATTTAGGAAACTTCGGATCGCTCATCATTGTTATAGCTTGACACCTTCTTTACTCACAACTTCAGTTGTGATTGTACTCAGTTTCTATGTTCTGCAGTTATTCATTGTGTTTATACTTGTTACTTGAACAAATTGTTCACAACTTCATTTATCAGTTCATGTTAGTCCAACTGAGACCGACACTCGTCTTTGTTGGTTTCGGTAACTGATAAATGTAATCCCTTTTCATTGCTCTTCTTTTCCATTAGATAACTTTCTGATGTGGGAAAAGAAAATTATTTTCTTTGAAAAGATTCTTTCCTTTAGGTATTCATCTTGGATCCCTGGTTGAATGTATTATCAATATAAGCGTAACTCAACTTGTTGAGCTCATTCAATTGGGTCATTATGAATTCCAGAAAGATTCGAGCCATCATTGCAGAATACTGTAGAAGCTTCATTACAACCCGACTAAGAGGTGGCTTTGTTGTTCTCTACTATTATTAGGAATGTCTCCTTATACTAATTTGCACATGCTGGACAACTCCCATTGACCTTCTTGTCTATACAAGAGTCTCATTTTTCATTAATGAATTCAAATATTTTTGAATTATTCATTAAATCATGTGTGTATCTCAACTATTGTGGATCCGGATGGTCTTAAGCACCTATGATTAATTGAATAACTTATCCATCACAAGAATCACCTTGGCTTGGACAAATCTTGTTTATCAGTCAAGTATTGTAAATATGGACATTTCCATTTAATTAATCATTTGTACTTTTAGTGATTATTTTTTTCTTGATGACCTTGCTATCTTGGAATAAATATGTCAATATCCAAATCTGTATTTGGTATATTCAAACTATTTCCGGATCTCCTAATCATCATCATTGTTGTTTATGGTTGTGTCCTTTAAAAATATCATCTTTTGTTAGGATTACCATTATAGCAACAAAAAATTCAGGCTCATCCTATTATATGTCAAATATTTGACTTGGGTGAAGTTTATAATATTTTGAACCTAATTAATGGAATAATTCCATATCACATCTTTATGCGATTTTCTAGATGTTGATTAGTTGAGTTATACATATTTGTCGAGTGTGTGTGAGCTACAACGAGGAGGTGAATATGTATTCTGACGTTATTAGGTGAATGCAGTTCATCCCAATATGCGTTTATTTCAAAGAGAATTTAAATGTTTATAGTGGAAGCTTCTCAAATCATTCAAAATTATTCAAACTTTGTTTACGTATTTCTAAAATACGTTGGTAAAATATAAACATTTATATTTTACTAGATTATTGCACTAGTAGTGAGAGCGCTTGTATTTTCATAAATCTTGATTTATGGTTCTTAACAAATGTGTTGTGTTTTAACATTTAATTCTAAGACGATGAAGGATTTCGGGACAATGAATTTTAAGTGTTTGTTCATATTTTGATCATATCATTCGAAACATATGATTCTAAAGATTCCGTCTATACGATCTTTCGTTAATGTGATTATACTTTTACAATTCATATAGTGTTATTAGAGATGAAATTTCTCGAATTCGCCTTTTACTTTGAATTCTTAAGCGAAAGCATACATACTATGATAAATCTGTGTCGGGTCTAATTCAACATAACGGATATATTATTATCATTTGAGACTTTTATGTGGGCGATTACTGTAATAACGAACCTACCATCTCTAATGCAAAAAGGACACATCCTGTTCCAAATATAAACGAAAAGACATTCCCGATCAAAAGGTGAACTAATTCAGGCAATATGTGTATGAAACATTGGGGTATTTAAAACAAAATGATAAAGAACGGGTCCTCTAAGAAAGCCTCATAACGCCTGTGGTCCGCACTATCTTCAAAGAATTTACTCTAACCGCACATTTCGTGCAAGCGGTGACAACGATTAATGTCAACAAAGATTATCGTATCGGGTTGAAGTATCTCAAGTCATAATATGATTGTACCTCTAAGACGGATTCATGGGAGTAGAATCACGCCTCAATCCAAAGCGGGAAAGTCCTCTTGGCATGTTCCGTCGACCACCGAAGTAGTCAAGTGAGCTATTCATTCGCTTTCCTTTTCCCCTTTGCATTTCACCGCAGCCAGAACCAAAGCTGCAGGATTGGAAGTTTTAGGGGGCATCTCTCATTCTTGCATATTATCCTCATGGAGTATGTTCTCACCACATTCCTTCATCTTATAACTCGTTATACCCAATGTGCTAAGATCGTTACCTTACAAGAATAAGTACATAAGACAGATCCATGGTTATTTTTGAGAGATAGGATTCCAGAGTAGCAAGTAGTAGTTCTATCAATCTCATCATTCTCAGCAAATGTGGTTCTCCCCACCTTCATGTCGACGGTAAGGCTCTGGAGCATACGCATCCTATCCTCTTCACTGCATAAAAGTGAGAATCTCAACTCAAAGATGTGCCAACCACTCTTACGCCGCGGATACCTAACTTCGACGCGATACGACATCGAAGACACCGCGAGGCTCTTGACCCTGGCCGCATCGCCACCACCGATCATAACGCATCTTGTCCTCGCCGGGATCTCGAATCCTTCTGAACTTCGGAGGCTACCAAGAACACATACCTCGCCCGTCAAAGGGCTGTAACCTCCTCCAAAAACCTCGACTTTATAAGAAAATTCATTAAGCTGTCCAAAGATACATCACTCGCATCGATTGAAAAACACCACCGAAAATTCGTGACTCATATCAATTACAGAGAAAATACATAAAAAGAACAACTTAATTCAGGGCTAAATTTCATCCAAACACCTAAACTATGAAAAAATATTTCAAATAAAAAGACCCAAGTAAACATTTCAACCTTTCAACAAAGACTGAATGTCATTTTTGGGCACCTAAACTCGTAAAACGAATTTTTTCTAAGACTGAATCTAATTATGGGTTAAAGAAACATGATGAAATAGATACCTGCATTATAGTTATATATTACACTAGTTGCCATTTTTAAATAACAAACACTTAATCGGCCAATATTTAAAACATTAATTAATTAATTCAAAATAAAATAGAGTATCATCTTCAACCTTATACTCCTACCTCCACCCTCTTTACCCCCACTGACCATGTTTCCCCGTTGGAAATCAATGAAAATTGATTCCCATTGATTCCTTTATTACGCCTTCCGCTGCGACAATCATAGACAATTCATTTACCGTGCCGAAGTAACGTGATTATCGGAACTTATCGCTCACTTTGCAATTGTATTTTATCATGATTCAATTAGTAATCGTTATAATAATAGTAATTGGTCAATTATTATTATTATACAACTTACTATTATCCGGTGTTCTGTGTTTCACACACATATACAAGGACGTCAATTATATTTGCATGAAATTAAACTACATTTGTTAAATCGGTGTTTCGATCAGAACAACGAATATTCTCAATCAATTTCCATATCGATAATCGTAAAATATAAATTGATGAACCCGAATAATTAGTCAACGAATTAATTTGGCTAGTTAGTCAATTTCTCATAGTAACTTGTTAGCATTATTAACTCATAAGATTTCGATTTATTTAACTTACCCAAATTTAACTAGCCTACCACAAGCCTATTCTACGCTTTTGTGCTGACCTATATAAGCTAAAGCTTGGCTTAGGTTTTCACTCATAAGTTTTGGCGAATGAAAAACAAAAAAGCCAGCCTCCCTCCTCTTTCCTCTTTACGGTCGAAATATCTGCTAAGCACTGCACCTTTTCTCGATTTTTCATCCAATTCAATCCACGCTCTAACAGACGCAACGTATGATTCAACCTCAACGACGCATTCAAAAAGGAAAGCCATAAGCGATCGTAGACGATTCACAAGATCTCTCAGAAGATTTCGCACTCATATGTTTCATTATACGATTTCTGCATTAATTTATATCATTTTGAGGATCCGAGATGTATACCTTTGCTGCTTTATCGTTAAATGAATTCATACTGCATTCTCTAACATCTAACAACACTTATATATAACAATAATAAGACACATTGATAGATAAACAATCAGCCATGAAAAGCCAAATTACTAATACAAAGTAATCAATGGATCACCACATATATACAATAACCCACCTAAAAGCATAAAGTAAGAAACCAATCCTAGGTACAAAATCAAGCAAACAACAAAAATCTACACCACAAAAAGGTAAAAAATTGATAAACATTTTACCTTTGCTGATGCACCCAACAAACCAGGCAAACTAAGAAACATACAAAATAGCTAATAATTCAAGGCAATAAACCAAACCCATTCCCCTCCCATACAAAAAACAATAATTATCAGTGATCCGTTTACTTGATTTGGATCGAAATTGACTAAAAACGAATCCGAATTTGATACTCTTTTTCTTCCTCTTATACTGATGAATAATTAATCCATGGGTCGGGCCAATTTCAGGAGTGTTGAAGAATTTCAGATTGGGTAAACTATGTAGCTTTGAATACTGTGCTAATGGTGTACTATTGGGGAAGACATTTTGTGGTGGGGGAGAAGGGATGGGTGTAAGGTTGAAGATGATGTTTTATTTTATTTTTAATTAATTAGAATTAATTAACGTATTAAATATCGACCCAATTAATCAAGCTTGTTATTTAAAAAACGACCCATAAGCGCCAGAATATATATAAAATATTTGCTTGGCTCCTTAGCTGCTTACTGTTATAAGTAGCTCAAAAGGCCAAAAAAATATTTTTCAAAGCTTATCATACCAATCGGCTTATTTGAAAGGCCAATGCTGGAAAGGCTTATTTCAAATGCTTTTCCATAAGAAAGGCTTCATTTAAATTTAAATTTCTTTAATCTATATGTCATGTTTTGCTCTGGCAATCTGATAATAGAATTATTATACTAGTGTTTACAATCCCACTAAACACCCAAAGTATGTCAAGAACTTATATAACCTAAAACGAACGGCAACACGCATAACATATCGCTTTAAATCACATGCTGTCAGTACTCATCACGCTTATTGGCGATTTTATCATAATTCGATTACCAAAATTCAACTTGGGATCAGACGTAAGAATCTCTCACGCCAACGGCCCACGCTGCATATCAAATCACCGTAAAGCGTGAGCAAAAGCATTCAAACGTAAATTGTGAATCTAAAAAGTCAGCAAGCTTCGAGTTCTCGAATGTATTAGACTAACTCACATCTCGAATATCATTCCAGATGTGACACATATGCCATACTACAAGTCCAAGGCACATGTTGATCCGATTCCGACTTTACATTTTGGTACGACATTAACTGCCATTATCATAGATTTATAATATTTTTATTAATTTACGACCATGTCAAGCGTGATCGATCAAACAAGCTAAAAAAGAATACACTCACGTAGCCTTAAGGAAAAAATATAATACTTTATTGGAAGTCGAGATATAATTATTAGTAGAAAATATTTCAACTTTTAGTTCCATAAATGATTTTCCTCACGACCTATCCCTTTTATGTGATTAATAGGCTTATAATTAATTATAACTTAATTATAATTAATTGTCTCACGTTTTAATGGATTTCTTTTAAATACAAGACTAAAATGCCTTAAGTAAAATAGTATTTATAGGCCATATTATCTATATAATATAATAATATATCATAAGGTCCAAGGCATCCATCAAATATATATCATATTATATTATGCATGATAAATAATCAATATTATATTTAAAAACATACATGGCATGGATGAAGCAATGAAATAGGCTCACACATTGCATGTCAAGAATAATCATCAAATGAAATAAACTATTTAATTTATCTAACTAAAAAGCTCACTAGTAATCTAGTTCTAGCGTTCAAGAATATCTGGCCATTAAATGTATCTAACATTTTCTAAAATACTTGTTTTACACTTTACGCTGACACTCATAAATTATGTCATAACTCAAATTCTATTTATCTAATAATTTGTGTCCATTCCAAATTAAATCACCGAAATATCATCATTAAACCTAATCTAAAATAGAATTTAATCGCCTAAGTCCATTATCTTTAACCGACCAAAACAATTAACATTTAATTTAATCTAATAGAAATCCAATTATAATGTGAATATTATAATTGATTAAAATCATTTTCACGAGAAATTAAATTAATTCAATGTCCGAGCAAATCAATTTAGGCAAAATCCATCAAGATCAACTGATCAAACCAAAATTCAATCGATCCATTTAACAAGTCAACCCGACCTCAAAAAGTGAGCAACCCACACACGAAATCAATCATCCTCGACGTGGGTCACCCATCCCAACCTCCAAAACCGGATCGGCCGACGCGGGCATGCCAAAGTGATGAGACACGTGGGCATACACGACAAAACAAAAGTTCGGGTAAAATTATTGCTGACTGATTGACGGCATGCTCACGCCGGGCACACGTCGGCATCTATGTCACCCACGCGGGCAAGAAGCACGCGTCGCTTCCTATCGCTCAATCGTTCTGCCTGTCGGTCGTACGGCCAACTCTGAACGACTCGAGTTAACGAAGTTAACTCGCTCGACCGAGTCAACTCGCTTGACTTTGACTCAATCAACCAGGCCCCGGTCCAGTGACATCACTATCGACGCTTCACCGACGTGGCGTCAATCCGCTGACCTTTTGCTCGATACAATCTCGTAATAGAATCGGCTGGCTTTTACTCATTTCAATTAATACCGATATGAAAAATTAATTCAGAAAAATCCGAAAAAAATTCTTAAAAAATCGTAAATATTATTTGAAAATTTTTCATATTAAAAGATTTCGAAAATACTAACTTTTTAATTACATTTAATTATTTTATTAACATAATTCATTAACAAGAATCAAAAACATCATAAACCAAATAAACATGCAAAAATAATCCAAAATTTAGCAAAAAACATTTTCATGCTTTTTTACAATTGTAATCACGACCCGAGCTCTAAGGCCACTTTGGTGTTCTTAAAAGATAATTAAGTTTCAAACTTAATTGATACCTAATCCCAAAACGCTATCGCTAGCTGCTGCAGTACCTTTTGCCCATTATATCAAGTTGGCGTAAAATCAATTGTTTGCCAAATACTTAAGCGTATCATTCTAAGATCGCTCCCGCATCTGAAGAAATTCTCCTAACTACTTCCGACGCTTACTAACGCTAAAGATAACCGTAATCAAAATCAAGTTTTTCCTCCTGTGAGGGTCACATCGTAATTTGAAAGGAGAGAGTTTTGATTTCGTAAATCAAAAATATGAGCATTAGTTGTTTTGGTTTAATTAGTTTTTCTACCTTTAAATAGGCAACTTAAGAGTTTTAGAGATAAAATCTCCAAAACCCCATAACTCCACCCCCAAATCGACTCAATACCCAGTATTGATTGGATTTTGTATGACCTAATGTTTCTTCATGTTTCACTTTAGACCTGTGGAAGTTTATAAGACATTTATTATATAGTTCGGTTAACTGTTTTGCTGCCACAATTCTCTGCATTTAATTGGCAAGCAGAATATATTAAACAATATTAACTCAGTCATCAGAGTTAATAATATATGCATTACTAGAGGACCTAGTGCAAGCCATCGCAACCCCTAATGTCAAAAACGTTAAATCCCAAAAAAATACTAATTGTCTAACAATTAATATATATCAACTTACATATATATATGTATAAGCACCTCTGAACGAGTAAATCAAGCTGTACAATCTAAATTGCTCTCAACGAAAGCATTTTGGCAAGATCGAATTTTCATACTTCCAACAATCATAACGGCTAGTTATATTAGGGTGACACAGTGAGTATAGCAAGAGGGTGTCGATATATTATAAGAGATTTATCCATCCTCGATATACAAGGTGATCTCAACCCTCTCAAATGCACTCGAGATCGATGATTATGACGCCATACTACCCGAAAGTTGGGCTTCAAATTTTAGTAAAGAAAGTCGTGCGTGGTGTTTCTAATACACTTACATAGTCATGACTGTAGACATAAAAAAAAGAATCAGAAAGTAATTCAAAGTATGTTGAAGAAAATGGAAATCACGAATATTGGTTTCAATAATTATACTCCGCTGGGACAATTGTTGTAACAATTCATTTAGTAGTTAAATTCAATAAGATTACTAAAAACTAAATTAAGCTCAATAATAAGAATTATAATTACTTGTCTGCTCTCATGATAATACTGTGGATTATGCCAAATTGCTGATCTCTACGCATAATCGTTATAATAATAATAATGGTCAATTATATTATTATATCTAACAAGTATTATTTGAGCTTCAAGTGTCACACACACAAGGAAGAGATGAATATATTTCACATATGAAATTAAACTATATTTGGTAAATTGAGAAATTGATTATAATCAATAAAATTTTCAATCGGATAATTTACACTACACCTGTAAACTATTCATTGGATAAATTCGAAATAATTAACTTATCAATTTAATTATTTTAATAGTTAGTTGAGCTTGTTAATAACTTGTTAGTAGTAATTTTACTTAACGAGTTAGTTTAAATTAAACCAGCTAGTAATTCATTAACTATTCTACGGGACTTTGCGTTAAATAATAAGAGCCTATAAATAGAAGGGGTGTATTAGGTTAAAGAATCATCATAAGCTTATCATTAGAAAGTGTAATTCACGCCTCCCCATTTGGTTTTAGCCGTGCAAAATCAAGTGTGAAACTTGAAAAGTTTCACTTTGATTTTATCATCCGGGACATTCAAGCGTTTCTGGAAGAAACTCAAGTATGTATTCAACCTCCGCGCTGACTGGACCCAAAACATCAGCCAAATTCGTGGTGCTCATATCGAATTCAACAGGCTTCGTGAAAGCGTCAGTTGGGTGAATTTTTAGCCGCAGCTGGGTAGTGAGAGTAGTCTCTATTAATATATCATATATGGCTATTTAGATTTGATTTTATGACAATTAAATTGATCCTCAAGTATACTATTTGTTTAAAGTGTTATTCGAAATATGCATAATTTTCCATCAAAGTCTTGGCTTATCGTTGTTTACATTTTGCGGAGTAGCCGCCGGTACTTCCTCGTTTGCATTTTCTCTTAAGTTTGACTTTCGAAGTTTTTTTCACTCTAAATTGAGGAGGCGTTTAGCGGTGGCTTTTAGGTGAACTCGCATCTCCATCCTAGTTAAATTATTTTCGCTTGACAGGTAAATTGCTGGAGTTTCTGAGTTGACAAAGATCACGTTGTTTGAATATCAGACATTGAAATCGAAAGAGGCATTAACGCCGATACCGCCATTAAATTCAAGGTTCGAATTGTAATGCATATTGGAAATTTATATATTTCAAACATTTAATATCTAATTTTTCGGCCAATTATATATTTTATATGAAAAACCGACAGAATAATCGAATAACCAACTAGCCTGCAATCGAACAAAACAGAAAATCAACTTGAACTGCACTGAAATCTCCCGAAAAATGTGTTGTCATAAGAAAACTGCAGCAAACCGCAGTTATTAATATCGTACCCAACACAACGGTTCACTTGGTTGAGTTAATGAAAGAGAACATAATACAATCAATTCATATAAGCTAATTTACAAAATCAGTAGTCCCTTCTACTTCACCATTCACCAACCCTTCGGTTCCAATTCCTCCTTAATTTCCTTTGTTATTCGTTATTTTATTTTCTCAAGCTTTAATTCATTATTTATGTATTGTATATACCTACGCACCATTATATTAAATGCCAAAAATTACTATATGCCCAAAACATTTGCTTCTTCTTTCAAATCTTGATTTTGTTTCTATGTTTTCTAATAGAACAGGGTTTCAAAAATATTGTTTCTTGTTGTCAAAGTTTGAACTTTTTTGTTGTGATAATGATTTTGTTTATTTCTTTCTACATCGGCTTGCGGAAATTGAAGCAGGGTTTAAAGAACTCTGATTTTGGGTACAATTTAAGGAGATAAAAAGAATTTCGCAGTAGTCGTTAAAATGCGAAAATATGTCTAAGAAATCTGATTATGAATTTGCTGCTTTGCAATTGGAGTTTCAGAAAAAGAGCGTTGATATTGAATTGCTTGAAGTAAAACTTTTCGAATTAGAGTTTGAGAAGGTGAAGGTTGAGGACCAATGTCGGTTGTTGAGAGAAAGAAATGAGGAACTTGAAGAGGAACTCAAGAAGATTGGGAATGATAAGATAGTTGGCAGCAATGGGGAGAAGGAAAAGGGGCATATTGTTGATTTGTTTGGAGATGAGGAAGATGAGGTTCTTCAATTGATGATCGAGAATAAAGTTTTGGAATGTGAGAAGAGAAAGGCTGAGAGTGAGGTCGAAGAATGGAAGGTTAAATTCATGAAACTTCAGTCGCGTGTGGATGAGTTGAAGAAAGCGTTTGCTTCGGAAGGTCAAAAATATATGTCAGGTGGAGTGAAGGAGATCGATCAGAGATTGAATGAGATGATGGAGACAAATGACAATGGAAACGGCATTCAAGGCGTTTTCAGTTCATCAAATCTGCAGGTAGAGAACTTGGAGAGAAAGGACGAAGGGCGTGCGAGTGTAGGTGCAGGAAATTGTTACTCTGTTATTATGGATAAGGCAACCAAGGATGTAGAGGAGGCAGGTACTTCCTGTTTCCTTTGGCTAATTCTTCACAGTTTTTTATGTAATTTTTGTTTTACCTTGGTAATACAAGCTGGACATGTTCTAGGCTAGAGCTAGCAATAGGCCAAAGAATAAGCAAAAAAGTAATTAATAAATTAACTCGGTCATTGATATTGTTGTTCTTCACCCATATAAAATTTATATGCCACATAGTCTAATATTACTAGTGAAAAACTTTATTCGCTGCTTAAGGGTTTAAGTTTACCTCGCATCACTTATTTCAATTGTCAGAGTTAAAGCTAGTCCCTATTGATGAATTGTATATGGTAATGTAATGCAGACATGGTTCGATAGCCTTGTGTATTTAGTTCATTACAGAATATTATGTTTGCTTGTTGATTAGATTGATATAGTTCTTAGATCATGTGCTAGCTCAAAAGTTAAATGAGGATTGTCATTGCTTATTTACACCTGTAGCTTCTGTAGGTACACCCTTGGCCAGAATACCACTTGAGGAGGCCATTTACGGTGATAGACAAAATCGAAGTACCCCTTTAAAATATGAAATTCAGGACAAGTTCCGGGTTAGAAAACGACTGGCATTTCCTCAAGATGAGAGTCCCACCAAGAAGATGGCTCCATCTACGCCAGCTGGGGTGAGGCCTGCTGATGTTGACGTAATTGATATAGATGACAGCGATGATGAAAAGAAGACAACCCTAGATCAGTCAGCTCCTCCAACTGTTCTAATAGGAAAATCTGGACAACAATCAACTCACTTTGGACAAGATGTCCTTTACGAGGAAAGTAAGTTGAGTTGTAGATGTGGAATGATTAGTACAGGGCAATGCAGCAATGACTGTTGTGAGGGAACCGTATCATTTAAGCCAACTTTTCGTAGGAAATTCTCATGTAATGTGGTTACTAGTGATACTGAAAGTGATGATGACGACGACGATGTACCACTTTCTAGACTAACAAACAATCGAAATAAGGAACCTCTTGACCCAATGTTAAAATCTGGTATAGGTAGTTCTGATTCAGGAGATGAAGTGTGTGAATCTGCTAAGAGTCCTTGCTTGAAGCGGTTAAGGAAAGCTAAAGAGCGAAAGTATCCTAAAAAGGATTCTCCCGGTAAGAATTGCACAGGAAGAAACTATAGCACCGGAATTCCAACAGCTATGATTGTTACAGACAATGACGATGAAGATGGCGACTCTTGTCACAGTGAAGGAGATAGTCTGGATGGTTTTATTGTAAACAGCTCTAACTTATCAGACTCTGAAGAAACTTCTGATAGTGTTGAGGCAACTCAGAGAGATAATTCTACATCATCTGAAAACTCCCGCCATTCTGAAGATGTATCTGATGGGAAGCTGGATTATAAAGAGATCATTTCTCGAATTCAAAGGGGTGGAAATCACAAAGAAAAGTGGGAATTTGAGGCAGACATGCTAGCTGATTTTGGTAAGAACCCTGAACTATGTATGAGAGCTGTATGTGCTCTTTACCGGCAGCAGACATCAGACGAAAGAATTGCTAAAGGAACATTTGTCGTCAATGGAAGAGGTTTTAATCAATGTGATGCCTTAAGGTAACAATCTATTACTTCTTAACATATAGGTTCACTTATTAGAATAGTGAAATATTGAATTGCACTTGCACAGAAGTATTAATTGTGACTTTCCTTATATGGATTAATTGCTTTACTGGTTATCAAATAATTTAATATGGGGCATTGTATACTTTGGTCTGGAACTAAGATGATCCTAAACTTATTTAAATTGCATAAGGTAAGTAACAGGGATATCAAGAGGCCACTGATGATATGGTTTTTGTATATGATAAATAAATTTCTGACATCTTTCTAAATTATATAGGGGCAGTCAATTGGCAGAATTTCTTACAAATGGACAAGGCGATCTACATAAATCTGTTGATGAGTTTATTAAGCATGATCCTAAAGGGACTGAAAAATGCAGAGAATTGGCATGCCGCTACTCTAAGCAGTTGTTCGAGATTTATGTGAATCAAGAGGATCCATATTTCCTCCCTTCCCAAGAAGGACAATCATAAGCACCCAGAAACTCACTTCATCATCTGTGTAAAACGTCGTTGTGATGTGGCTGTTTGCCGAAGGTCGTCTGAGTTCTGTAAATTATTTAGAATGGTAGCATATATTTCTAGTTTCCATGTTCAGGTCCTTGCGTATCTTAAGATGAAGATCATCTAAGTTTCGTAAATTTTGCTCTAACAATGTTTTGACTAGCAGTTGACCCTGTATAAATACAATCACAATGATTCCAGCTCCTTATGGATTGGTATTTTAGTAAGCTAATCCTCCACACCACTAAATCTCTTTTTGTAGGCTTCATTCTATTTTTCAGAGTCATATTGGGGACCTATTTAAGAAAAAGCCTCTGATATGTTGGAAATGTCTTGAATTTAAGTTAAGTAAGTCACAAATATCACAAATTTTTAGTAGTTTAGTTTAATAGTTGGTCCTATATAAAGACTTTTAGGTTTCTTTGTTTCCTTGTTCCAAATAATTAGTGGGTTTTGTTATATGTTAGTATTATCAACTATTTTAGTTATAATATGTATTCTTGTTATAGTGAAATTTTGTGTGTATCGTAGATTAGTCAAACAGCGTTTGTTTGGGATATTACGTAAAAATTAGGTGTTATTGTTTTCAAGTTTTTGCTTAATTGCTAGTCTCGATGCGTCTTCGTTATAACAAAAATGTGTTACCGTTATAATGGCCCGGTATCAAAAGTTGGGTTATCGGGCGAAGAGATGGGTGGTATTAAAAGTTTGAAGGTTGAAAGTTTCACGAGGGAGAATAGCTTGACTTGTGGCAAATCGAGGTTAGGGCGTTCTTGGAAATGAGAAGGGCGTTGGACACCTCTGTTCAGAATAGCGCCCGACCCTCAACGATGAGAAAATATGGCGTCTACGGAGGAGAAGGTACATTCAACATTGTTGTTATCATTGGACGATGACATCATTGCAGAGGTTTCTGAACAAAACACAGCTGTTGGATTGTTGTGTAAGCTACAGAGTCTCTAGATGACCAAGAGCTTAACGACAAGTTGCTATTGAAGCTTAGCGTGCATTTGACACCGCCCCGGATGTAGGAAGGTACATGCGAAAGATCATCGGTCGATTAAAATTCAATATTATTAGATTTATAATATTGAGATTAAAATTGATAATGAACTTAGCGTTGATATTATTAGCACCGTTACCTCCATCCTATGAGAATTTTAGAGAATCAATGACAAAGGAAATGATTCTCTATCATTAGGAGAGGTGGAGTCGGAATACTCCATAGTAGAAACTACACATACTTGTGGTCCTTGTTGGATAATCGGGTTGTTATTTTTATAACCAATAACAATCGAGTTATGGTAAACCAAGAAGAAATTGCTTGAGAGACCATACAAAAAGAGATAAAACAATAGATACATGTAACTATTGTAAGGAGAAAGGTCACTCGAAGAGTGATTGTTCCAAGAAGAGGCAAGGGCAATTTGGTAATGTGTGGGAATTTGTCGTTGTTTGCGGATGGTTCAAAGTCAAAGAGGACATTCCATTAGTTTCTCATGGACACCGCTCACATTAGATGTGTGGGTTATATGGATTACGAGGCTTACGTATCATATATGTCCGAGGAAGATGGTTCTTGACCTATCGACAAGTGGATGGTGAGAATATTTCCGTGACCAATAGTGCTACTTGGAGGATTTAAGGACAGAGTTCAATCAAGCTTATGACTCGCCCAGGTGAGAGGGGGATGCAAATTCTAGTCAAGGATAATCTTCTAGGTGGGCACGAGGTTAAAGATCTCGGGCTTTGTGACCATTATTAATATTTGGGAAGCTGCGCCGAAACAAGTTCACAAGCGACACATAGGATTAAGGGGCGCATGATTACATCCACTCAGTTGTTGAGTCCTTCCACGTGTTGATTCTTTACAGGGGAGTCTGAGAACTTTCTATCTTTTGATTGTTGATTACTCAAGGATGACTTGGGTGTTCATAATGAAGGGTGATGCTTTTCATCTTGATTCAAGCGATTGGAAGATTTTAGCGAAAAATCGACGGGGAAGAAGATCAAGAGGCTGAGGCGACAATGGTTTGGAATTACGCTGTCTGAGTTTGATGAGTTTTGCAAGAATAAGGGAATTGCTAGACATCATCTGATGAGCCACCCAGCACAAGCGAGAATGGTTTTTGCTTACGGGCGTATAGATCAAACATAGGAAAGGGGCCAGATGTATGCTCTCTAATCTTTGAGACTAGAAGAAAGTTTTGAAATTTGAGGCGGTTAGTACTGACATGTTATCGGTGTCGAGGGTTCGCGTACATGCATAAATTTGAAAACTCCTTATGAGCGTAGTGCAGGAGTTTCTTAGAATTACTCAGCTTGAGAGCTTTTGGTTGCCTGATTTACTATCATGAATGAAAGGAGGTGGAGTTGAAGCGAAAGAAAGAAGTATTTGTAGGCTACGGTGATGGTGTGAAAGGCTATAGAGTTTGGCCACCATTTGAGGGGAGGGTTATTTTGAGCAGGAATATTTTATTTGATGAAAATTTCATGTTTAACTCAATTTTGAAGACTTTGATTAGTGAAGATGAAGATGGTCTCTTGAATGGGGTGGGTAAGAGAGGACCGAGGCTGGTTGTGAGGTGGAGGATGACATTCACCGAGTCACGTTGGAGAAGAGGCATCGAGGCATTCCGCCTCGATAAGAACATCGAGTTTGGTTTTTAGATCGTCCTAAAAGAAGCAAACTATGGAGTACCTCCTGAGATATGGTGCTAGAGGATATGTTGACCTTTGCTGGTTGCGGAGGAGGTTGACCCTCGTGAGCCATCATCCTATAAGGGAAAGGCTGTTACTTGTCTTGAGTCTAACAATGACTTCTTTGCCATGGGAGATGAAATAAATTAAACGGAGAAAGAGAATCGGACTTGGAGTTAGCTAGAAAACCGTGGCGAGGAAGAAAGGTTGTCACTTTTGCAAGTAGTTTGTTCAAGAAAGAAGGAAGGGTTGTCACCGGTGAGAGGATTAAGTATAAGGCTGAGAGTTGTTGCTAGAGTTTCGATCGAGAGACGAGGGAGTGGACTATAATGAGATATTCTCGCATGTAATTGAGACTTATACTTCCATCGGGATGCTTAACTTTGCTATAGTTGAACATCAGGATTTGGAGCTTGAGCAACTAGATATGAAGATAACTTTCCTACATGGAGAGTTGGAAGAAGAGATATACATGACCTAGCCATATGGTTTCCAGGTGTCCAGAAAAGAGGACTATGTTTGCAAGTTGAAGAAGTCCTTATATGGTTTGAAGCAATCTCCGAGGCAATTAATTTACAAGAGGTTTGAGCTTCGTGCTTGAGATTGGGTATTTGAGAGTCCATATGATAGTTGTGTATACTACAAGAAGATCAAAGATGAATTAGCTCGTTTACTTGGTATTATATGTTGTTAGGCTGCGATTGACAAGTCGGACATTCGATTGCAAAGTTTGTGCCAGAGTTAGGTGCTCCCAAGAAAATTCGGGAATGGAGATCTACAAAGATAGAAGTCAGAGGAAGCTTTTCTTGTCATAGAAAGACTACATTGAGAAGATTCTACAAAGATTTGGTATGAAACCTGAAGTGTCTATTAGTACTCCTAGTGCTTCTAATGCACATTTATCGGTGGCATTTGCACCTCGTCATTTGAAGAAAAGATACATGTCCACTTGTTCCTTATGCTAGTGCGGAGTTGGAAGTTTGATATACGTTATAGTGCAACATTAGACGGATCTTGCTATCTTGTCGGTGTTGTTAGTAGGTTCATGGGAGAACTTGGAAAGAGGAGCATTGCCAATTGTAGAGAGGATATTTAGATATCGATTTGAGTCTCGATTATGGTGGTGATACTCGGTGTATTATTTACGGATATTCTAATTAGGCTATCTTTGGTGATGTGGATATGAGAAAATGGTAGCTATGTATTCACTCTTGGTGGTTGTTGTGAGTTGAAGGACAACTGCGGATCCAGTGACTTTGTCTACTACCAAGGCAGAGTATAGCCTTGACAGAAGGCACTAAGGGGAATTTGATTAAGATAATTAATCAACGAGTTGGGGTACATCATGATCAAGCTATTGTGTATTGTGATACCTTAGTGAATGAAATCAACGAGATACCCAATCGAGAGTTTTACATTGATAATGTAAAATAAAAATTGGACAAAACCGAATCCATTAAATTGTTATTTCAATTGACGGTTTAACGAGGGAAGCTTATTAGTAACTTGTTCAGTTACTTACTCGTTTAGTAATAAGTTAGTTAAACACTTGAGTTAACTATTTATCAAGCAGTCGAAGCTATTCGGCCGAAACCAAAGGGACTATATAAGAGAAAAAGATGAAATGAAAAGCAGTTTTCATTCTCCTCCTCCTACATTAGGCCGCCCCTTCCCTTTTCCCTTTGGATTTTTGACTCAATTCTTGTCAGGTGCTCGTAGATTACTTGAAGTCACGTCAGCATTGATTAAACCGCTCTTGTGTCGACTAACTGGGCATTTCACTTGAGTGCTGGGGATACAATGAAGGATTCGGGGAGATTAAAGTTCATCATTTCCGCTGCGTTTGTAAGTACTCTCGTATTCATACGTGTATGAATTATATCGTGTATGTTTTCGTAATTCGTTATTATACATTTATTCGATCTTGGTTGCATTTATTTATTTTGTTATGAACAAGTTGCGTAATTTTCCAACAGTGGCATCATGAG
The DNA here is from genome assembly GCA_019722365.1 of Lithospermum erythrorhizon. NCBI lineage: Eukaryota > Viridiplantae > Streptophyta > Magnoliopsida > Boraginales > Boraginaceae > Lithospermum > Lithospermum erythrorhizon. Next base: position 69,412 of record JADFUC010000694.1, read on the forward strand.
CATGTTTAAGTTGTATAATTTCGATTACATTTATATATAATTTGTTATATAAACACATTTTATATCGATTTTCATATTATATATTCTTGACCATGAATATATGTTATGAAAAATTGATTCATGAATAAATATATGTTCTATACTATTTCAAGTTCATCATATTGTTAATTTTGATTATTTGAATTTAGATTAGGTGTTTCATGAAATGAAAGAGTTTTTAAAACATGTTTTTGATTAAAATCTAAATATTTTATTGGTTGAGATTTTAAAATATTCTAAAATTCCATCCAATTTTTATGCATTCGAGAGGACAGTATCTAAATTTTATTTTTATTTTTTGGATTGTTTAAGTATCTAGCTTGATTTTGTGATTTATGGAATATTTATTGTATAATTAATTTTTGGTCAATATTTTTTATAAAATTACAATTGGCAAAAGCTTAAGAAAATTGTGTGAAAATTTCTGAATTTTTGGATATGTTTAAGGCCTTCAAATTGATTTTTCCAAACATTTGAATTAAATAAAAAAAAACTAGAGTACACATGAAATGACTGACGCCGGCGGCGTCGAGGCGCGTCCGGTGGCCAAACGGGACGTTCGGCCACCGTTGGACAGACCCGGCCGGTGGTCGTATTGCGAGCCGGCGGAGGCGATGGAGTCGTCGCGTTCGTCGGATTTTGTTACAAAACCCTAATCCGTTTTAAAATTATTAATTCGGTTTTTGTGTGTATTCATTATCGTTTTTATTCTTTATGATAATTGTAATTATCAATTTTAATGATAATAAGTTTAAGTCGATAATCACTTTCATTATTTATTCTTTTATAAATGTATTTATTTGAAGATATAATCATGGTAACAATCGCTGGATTAAAATATAAATATGTTTAGATAACAACTTGCTAGTTTATCTTATTATATTTATATCAAATGATTATTGCAATAATTATTTTATTGTATAAATGAAATAGTTATTGTAATAACTAATGGGCTTACAATATATGTTTATTAATGTATTTTAATAATATATATATTTCATAGTCTAATTATGAGAATCGACTTTGAATTAATTTCCTATCACATTTAAATTGTATATTTATGAATTAAATTCGTGGCGTTCATGACTCGTTTTAATCCGATACCGTTTAATATATATATTAAATGCATAGTTTATGTGTTTCAATTTTATTATAAAAAAGCGTTGATACGCTCAAGGTTGGGCGCCCATGCGGTTAGTCCATACCCGATGTGGGAGGTTATCCGAGATGTGCAATTTTATTATATATTGTAATGGGAATGGAAAAGGGATATATTGATATGACTTTGGTGTATTTTTGAAATATGTCATGACTTAGTTTATCTATTGTACCACGACTTTTGTTAGATGCGTTTATTTTACCCATGGCTTTGTGTCTTGTCTTAGTTGGGTTACTAAATAAATGTACAAGCGTAGGCATTGAAGATGGCGTTAAAACAGGAAGTTTCAAAACAGAATACAAGATTGTACTTGATAAGTGTTGTAATAGTTTATTATTTTATTTTTTTTTGAGGGTCGTATCATATGTAACTGACCACGCTTTAATTAAACCGCCCTGAGGTTAGATCATTAGCAAGCATGCGAGTCACCAATCGATGGATACAATAACAAAATAACATGCTGACATTATCAAAATCAAACTCTCTACTCCATCGTGGTGTTCCAACAGTACATCCAACAAAATAACTTGAACAACGTATTAAAAATCCGAATCTGACATAAGGAAGGTATTACAACGGACCACGTCAATCTGATCTGTGCGCGATCTAAAAATATACAAAATGACAACCAAAAGGAAATGGTAGTGAGGGGCATGCGCCAGCGCCGCCTATGATCTCCGCTTGTGCTTGTGAAACCGCTCACCGACCATGACGATCGCTCCTAGAAACCTAGACATGAAAGCATCGCCCATAGAGAATGAAATTCGGCTATTAAGGCTGAGTGAATACAAATACAGTTGATTCCATCATATATATTCATGCTTATATATATAAATATATCCTTATGCACGTACATTAATCGGGGTACTTAATAAATAAGCGTCCACATATCACATAGATTTCTCTTATACAATGTTACACGATGCTATGCGCATGAGATTATATTCATAACTAAGGCATATTTATTTAAGGGAAACAATCTCGACACACGAAATTAATCAAGTGAGAATCCGCCTCCTTGAGATAATACGCATATGAGAATCCGCCTCGAAATAATACACATATGAGAATCCGCCTCAAATAATACACATAGCAGAATCGCCTCCCAAATAATACACATATGAGGAATCCGCCTCAAATAATCACATATGAGAATCCACCTCCAAATAATCACGTATAGAGAATCCGCTCAAATAATCGGATGGGGCCTCATATCCTCCCCGACCATTTCTATTTTTCAATGTGCATATCACACGAACCTCCGAATCACGGGGGGCTACCCACCTGACTATGCACACGCACAAACCTCCCGGTCGGAGTGCCTTCCGCCAAATAACACATAAAGCAATCAAGCGCATCTCTTGTGCAGCCACTGTAGCGGCCTTGACCACTTGTGGCGACCATAGCGCAATTTAAGTAGCATGAATTATATGTATCTGCGTAATGTAACTCATAATCTCAATTATGTCATAAATACTTCATAATCCATAGTTATCTCATAATGTCAATCAAATCTCGGTTATTTCATAATATGCATCATAAATCACAATTTTCATATAATATCAATTATAGCCCATAGCAAATACGCATCGAGAATAGTCTCAAACAACACATGAAAAATATATCATGATATATATATATGAAAGGTCCCATCGTGAGATTTGTACTCTCGAGCCCAAAAGTAGTAATATTGGCTACATGCGGTCACTTTGTGCTAGATCGATTTCGGCTCTATTTAAAAAAAATTATACATTATAGCAGAATAGCATACGTCTATATATAAGCCCGAGTGTTATATCACGTCTCACGATTCAAATTTACAACTCTTAGCAATCATCCTATTCCCAAGATTGATATACACTTCTAACATTCCAACGTAACTATATTCCAATCGCCAACCTCGTAAAATCTCAATATTAAGTAAATCACTATCGCTCGTGATAACATCTTGCTTAGCGTTCTAATGATCGTGTCAATTAACAACTAATTAACCCATTAAATACAACCTCCAATTCAAGCACCTTGCTAATTACCATCTGAACTTTTCCCCAAACTCTGCTTGATCTCTACTGTCCATATCGAACCAATAATTCTATACCCAAATCAACTATATTAAAGTCTCTAACCTCATGTACCATTTTAAGTCAATTTAAGAAAAGTCAATAAAAGTCAACATACAACTTACACCACTTTCTAATCCCAATAACTACTCAAAATCACCTCTAATCCGCTACAGATACTTGAATATGATTATACACCATAATAAAATCGAATCTAAAAATTGACACAAAGTTAAACTATATAGAAAGTCAACTCCAGTTTTAAATAGTGAGATTTGAAGATTAAGCTTCGTACCTTTGATAACCTTAAGATGGGGAACAAGATTATGAGTTAGATTTCCACAAGATTTGCCAAGAAAAAATGAAAAAAAAATCAAGGGGATGTGGAGGGGGAGGGTTCGGCCATAATAGAAGAAGAAGGAAGATATTTTCTTTTTGTGATAACTCAAAAGATGATAAGGATACTTATTAGTGGTGGTAGGTGGGAAGTGGGGCCCTCAAGTGGAGTTTGGTCTCGTTTGGTTCGTAAATTTCGCTTCTCTTCTCGGTTTACCAACCTAATTCGAACACGAGTCAAATTAAATTTCTATTCTCAAAATATATTACCGCTCAACCCATATTATCATTACTCCATTAAAATTTTAACTTTAACATAAAACACTCAACCGGGCAGCTAAGTCACATTAAGACAAATCTTTATGCAGACGGGTTATTTAAATCATATATCTCCCTAAATGTGTATTATTTGTTTTATTTTTTCATGATGTACATATTATACTTGAGTATTGAGTATTGCTTTACAATTTATTTTGTAAGTGTTTGCCATGATAGATTGTTAAGCTGTTATTTTACATATTCTTGTAGAATTGAAATGGTTACTCTAGACACCTAAAAATGCACTTGAGCTACTTTAACTTTCGTTAAATGTATAATGGTGCAAATTTTGAGACATGGTCCCATGAGTTGAAGGTTGTCTTCAAGTTGCACGAGATTGAGTATGTCTTATATAAAGGAATTCTTAAAAGGCCTTCCGAGGACACGGATAATGCCTTTGAGAGAATATGGAGTTGCATAAAGAGGATGCTCTAAAAGCAAAATGTCTTATGCTTACTCGGATGGAACCGAAGTTTCAGGTCCTATATGATGAGTATCATGCACATGACATTTATCAGAAGCTCTGGAGTGAATCGAGAAGGAGCTTAGCGCATGAAATCTGAAGTACTTTCTTTTATTTATGAGCGAGCGGTGAATCACGATTGTGCAGGTAAGTGATGTCGGCCCAAGCAGGGGCAGATCTTTCGAGATACCGATAGTCACGAATTAGAGTTTTCATCACCATGAGATCGCTTCAAGCAAGATGTCCAAGTGCATTAAAGGTTATAGCGAATAAAGATACGTCCGAGCCTCGATATACAAATAAATTACCATTCTTTGAAGCGCTAATAATTTTTTAGGTATGAACAAAAGGCTTTCTACTTTTGCTGACGTTGTTTCTAGCAATAAGCGTCACAAGACGAAGAAAGGCAAAGGTATCTCTGCGAGATGATATACATCGTATTAACGATCCTGAGTCACTAGAAAGGGGCCTGTAGGAAATTCAATGAAGATAGAAAAAAGGGTTTAATAATCACCAAACCTAAAGGTATTTATGTTATTGAAATTTGTACAACTTCTAATTCTACTTCGTGGGTGCTTGACAGTTGTAGTTACCATGTTGTCCTTGATAATGTAGAGGCTGAGCAAGTAGAAGACTCGAAATAGGAGAAATGGATCTAAGTGTAGGGAATGGCCGAAAGGTTGCATTACCTATGGGCCTAGTTTTAAGCTGAACAATGTTTACTAATGTACCTACTATTACTTGAGAATATTATTTTCATTTTGGCTTTGAACAGTAAGAGCCTTTTAGATTTTTTCAATTGATCTCCCGATAATTTAAGATCTCCGATAATGGTATAATATATGGTAATGCATCTCTCAAAATGGTCTATATGTTTTTAGACACATTTGTCGAGCAACATCAATTTAAAAGGAATAAGCCTATGACAAATCATGCACGTGGCATTCTGATTAGGTCGTATTAGCGAGATAAAATTATCAGCTCGGTGGTATACTTGAAGGTTTGATTATAAAACACTCACGATAAATATGAATCTTGCCTGGGTAAAATGACCAAATCACCCTTCACTTTGGATACAATGAAATGACAAAGTTTGTCGGGATCATCTGCGCGTGTATGTGGACGATAAACATCTGCGAAGTGGTTACAGTTACTTCATTACGTTTACTGATGATTACAGTAGATATGGGTATGTGTATCTAATGAAACACAAACATGAATAATTTGAAAAAATCAAGGAATTTCAAAATGAAGTACAAAACTAATTGAACAAGACTATAAAGATTCTTTAGTCTGATAGAGGAGGAGAATACTTGAGTCATGAGTTCAATGATCATCTTAGAGAGTGTGGTATTGTTTCACAACTCACTCCAGCAGGAACGCCATATCACATATGGTACCGAATTTTATACGGTGTAATTTTCGGTTATACATTTTTTCGGGGAGGAGTTATTTTCTGGTTATTTGGCATCTAGGAAGAATTCAAGTCAAGGGGGAAATTTGTTGAAATGCCTTGAATTTAAGTTCTCACATCTAAACTTTAGTAGTTTAGTTTTAATAGTTGATCCTATATATAAAAAGGTCTTAGCTTTTTTATTTTTTCTTGCACTAAATAGTGTAATAACCGTTCTGAAAAAAAAAGAAATTTTAATTTTTCGATTATTGATGAGGCTTGAGGATAATATAAATAATTCGAGGATAATATGATTTTGTAAATTATTTGAGCGAATTATATTTATAATTTAGTAAAGGAATAACCGGGGGGCAATTCGAGTTAGTTAGATCGTTAGGTTGTCCGATAACTTCGATTCGCTCGTTCCGTCTTGGTTTTTAAGTGACTTGGGGGTTAAGTAACCTAAATTTCATCCTTGCTCATCATTTATTCGCTCAAGATATCACAAATTTTTCTTCATCTTAACAACCGTTTTAGGCCGAGACCCTCTTGGGAACAAAACAGAAGCTTTTCTCTTCGATTCTTCACTTTGTTGTATAAACATCCTCGAAATCGATTGTTAGGTTTCCCGACATCTTTCCTACGATTTTGAGGTAAGAAAGTAGAGTTTTGGTTGATTTTTGAGGGTTGACTTTCGGTTGACTTTTTCCATAATTCAATTTTATGATGAATCTTAGTTAGTTATGGGTTCTATGACGTATATAAGTGATGAATTCATGATTTAGAGGCTGTTTGAGGACGTTATGGCCGAGTTGACTTTTTAGGTTTTCGTTGACTTTTTGGGTTGATATTTTTTTAAGACTTTAAATGTGTAGGAGGGTATATTGGGACCTTATTATAGTTATTGTGATATTAAATTGGTGATTCGTGATTAAAAGCGATTAGGTTGAAAAAAGTGTTAGTTTCCAAGTTGAGTTATAATTGATATTTGAGTATAGGTTGTTAATTATGGACACCTTTGATTACTAAAATGACTTATAAGTTGATTTGTAATGATTAAGTAATAAGATGGAATTTAGGGGATCGATTGGGTTGTGTCCGATGGAATTATAATTCGATAGTTTATCCGTCGTGTTAGACTGTTTAGAGATAGTTCCCCTAAGAGTTGGTTATGTATCCTCTAGAATGCCGGTATAGTAGTAGGTTTTGATTATACTTTCTGGGTGTTTTGTTAGGCGTTGATCATTGAAGAGGCGGAGTTACGTGATTGTGTTCGCGGAGGTTTTGTGGTAGCTAAGCGAGGAGGTGAGTACTTATCTCACGGGTGTTACTTGCATTATTCATTACAAATTGTGTGAACATGTTGTGTTATGATGCATTGAGAATGATAACACATGTAATTGTTATATGATTATATTACGTAGCGTTGAAGATTCTTTGAGGTACGTAATAACTTGAACTCCCAACTATTATATTCTGTGGCCTTGTCGGCACTTATGATTTTCTGTGGCCTTGTCGGTGGTTGTGTTTGACTTACGATTGTGAGATGTTTTAGCGTATTGCTTGGATATTGTTGGGGTAAGTAGCTGGTTATTGAGAGGTGATGGTTAGAGTTATGTATGACTTGAGGTGACTTGAGTATCAGGATTTGACCTATGTTGGGATGATTAGGGGTTAGGTGACTCTCCTTCCTTGCAGGATATGCGACGATATTGGCCTTATACTTAGTGTATAAGAGCGGTGTGCCTTATACTTAGTGTATAAGAGCGGTGTGCCTTATACTTAGTGTATAAGAGCCGATTGTGCATATACTTAGTGTATAAGAGATGGAGTTGTGCCTTATCGTAGTGTATAAAGCGGTGTGCCTTATACTTAGTATATAAGAAGCGGTGTGCCTTGTACTTAGTGTATGGAGTGCGGTGTGCGCTATACTTTGTGTATAAGTGCGATTGTGCCTTATACTTTGTGTATAAGTGCGGTTTGGCCTTATCTTTAGCGGTATAAGTGGGGTGATTATTGATTGGTCCATTCTGAGGGTAGGCGGATTGAGTATATCTTGGCATTAGAGGTTGGTATCTTGGTGGGGATATGAGAGATAGGAGGTTTGATGACTAGATTTTTGAGTAGTTGTTGAGTCTATTGATTTCTTTATGAAATTGTGTGCTTCTTGAAACCTTCTATTATATCTTCATGTATTATGCAGATTTCCTAGCGAATTATGTTGTATGGCGCTTTTAGGTAGTCACGGATATATGTATTTTATTCATATTTGTCTATTATATTATTGATTGACTGGATTCCGTATGTCGTAAGTTCACTTACAGTGTTAAGTTTCACTAAGCCGCGGCTTGCACCGCATTGGGCGGCATTTCATTTGTTCGAGGTTGACGGAGCCAGTTGAGCAGTGTTTGAGAGTTTTGTTCAAGTGGCTAGGTGAGCATCGGGTGGCGAGAGGATCCTCAAGTCCCGATTTTGATGTGTTGTCAAGCTGTTTTGAGTTGTTGTAGTTTCCTTTTGAAAGCTTTTAAGCCTTGTCGGCGGTTAATCGTTTGTATTTTAGTCTGATCTTTTCTCTTTTGTAGCCTTGCCGGCATTCTTGTTTATTTGGGATATGTTATATATATATGAAGTTGGTTGGTTAGATATTACACGATGGATTGTAAATTTTAAAAGCGTGATTATTTTGGTAATATTATATGTAATCATATTTTTGAAGAAAACGATAGTTTTTAAGCGAGTCGTCCATCGGTTGGTGATTACGGTGTTCGGATTATAATGACTACCGCTCAGGCGGCCGACACAGGCGAGGTCGTTACAATAGTTAGTGGGTTTAGTATATTGATATTACCTCAACTATTTAAGTTATAATTTATATTCCTCTCATTTGTTATAGTGAAATTTCGAATTGGCTCTACTCGGGGAATAGCCCAAACAAACGTTCGTTTGGGATATCATGTAAAAATTCTTGTGTTATTTCTTTTCAAGTCTTTTACTTAATTTCTAGTTTCGATCGTCTTCGTTATAACAAACACGTGTTCGTTATAACACACATGTTCATTATAACACAGTATATGCACATCTAGAAAATAAAAAAATATATATGTACTAGTATAACTAGCACGTCATAAATCCTAGATCAATCTAATGCAATTAAATAAATCTATTGTTAGATCAATTTTCTTAATATAAGTTAACATCAGTGTCACAACTTACCGAAAGAAATTAATGGTGTCACAATTCAGTATTGTTTTGTCAAATCTACAATATATAGGAAAAATTAAGTTATAGTAAGATGATATGACTAGAAGTTTGAATTCATATTAGATGATAGTATAAGTTAACTTTTCACCAGTATCATAGCTTGTTAAAATAATAAATAGTACAACAAATTGGTTGATTTTTTTTGGTCAAATCCAGTATAGAGAAAATTGAATATAAAAAATTGACGACTAATTACTCAAAATAAAAGATAGACGACCCCATGAATAAATGTGTTACGGCATTGCCAATTTTAAAGGTTTACCTGGACATGTATTAATTTGTTTCTTTCGTACGTTGTGTCAAAAGTATTATTTGTTTCTTGTACGCTTTTCTCTCGTCACCTCCCTGTTTTGAAAATTCATAACCTGCTGTTGTAAAATACATTTGTTGAAATGTATTGTTAGATTAACTGTCAATAACACTCGAATTGACAGTACAAATCTAACAGACAGTAAAACAGAAATAAATAGTAAAGAAATTAAATGACACAAAGATGGTAACTTGATTCGGTGCAATGTAGCGCTTTAGGTTTGAGACAGCTTGCCCGGTGAAGGATTTTTCTTATGTGTTAAGATATTACAAAATAAGAACTTGCCTCTTCTCGAGCGCCTGTCGAGGAGTCCAAACTGAAATAAATGAGTCTAGGCTCCCACGACTTACATCACTCATAGCTTCAGTGTTTACAATTAAAAACTCTCGATGATTGTTATAACGTAGTGTTATAAGCAATCGTACACTCTGAGTAATTAGTTTAGAGAATTCTTCTAGACGTCGACTGCGCAAGAAATATGCTCAATTTTTTGGCTTTCATCTTAAAAGCGTAGAAAATTATTATGTATGGGTGGTGAAACATTTAGATCTGCTGAGGCGACATATATAGGAGTAGGCATACCAAACATATATGGAAATATCTTTCATAAACAATACTTTCCATATATGCAAATCTGATCTTCATACTTAGGGGAATACTCAAGTTATTAACATATAGTCTTAAATGCTTGAGAAATCTTTCAGCAAAATCGAAAATATAATGAGAACACAAGCTCAGTAGAGAATCAATATGTGGGATTACGATAGTAGCGGTATCCGTCAACTTTTTTTTGGCAGTTGGTTTGACACTTTATCCTTTGCTCGGTTTGCCTATGACAAAACTAACTAACTTGACCACTAAAACACCAACAAATTTCCCCCTTTGGGCGATATTTTTTGTTGCAAGTTACATACTCCCCTTAATCGCGTCTCCCCCTTTTGCCTCAAAAATCAATCCACCTTATGACAAAGATAGATGTAATTTGCCCAACAAAATATTAGCTTGCTCTCTCGGCTTTGATCGTGGCTCCACGCATGTGAAGTTCTACCTGACGTCTTGTTGGGGACAAGATAACATTGGCTTCTTTTTCCTTTCACGAAGATCCCTCTTGACCTTCATACTTTTGTAGCAACACAAGGTAAATCATTCTTGATTTTCATTCTTTGTGTGAAATCTACCTTTTTGACCACCAATTCATAGTGATGAACAATTTTAGAATTTTGAATATGAGGAATCTTACCACTCGTAATGAATGCTCTTCAAGCCCCAGGCTTATGGCGATGGGGTCTTATGTGGCTTCTTTCTTTCCATAGTGATGGCATACCTATTTTTTTTTTTTTTGTTCTTGGGTGATGCTTTAAGCGTAGGAGCATTTGATTGTGAGACCGGTATTTGGTAACGATTTGGGATTCTTTAACTGCGGTTGGAACAAACTTTGATTATTTAGAACATTCTCGACAACATATCCCTTTTTGTATGGTCATTTGGAATTGATCGAGAGAAAAGAATTTCATCGGTTTAGATGTACTAGAATTGAGCATATGGGCAGTTTCTTTATGGCCACAATTCGGCATTCCAATTCTCGGCCTTCGTTTAACCCCGAGGTTGACAATTAGCATGCCATTATTCTCATCAGGAGGCGTTTATTTTCCCTTTCACATTTCATACAAGTTTGTCAACTTCTTTCTGATAAACGGCGCAACTTTTCGTACATCCATGACTTCGCCAAGGGCGTCTCTTCCTCGTAGCTATCCTCGCTTTCTTCAATCATACAATCGGATTCGGTGGCTTTGGTAATAAATGCAACAATCTTCCCCGCTTTTGCGTCCTTTAGTTTCTTACTCTTTCCACTTAAGATAATATTACACTTCTTTTGGCGAAAAAAGTTGGACATTGAATACGATTATGACCGTAACATAGCATCCTTTCCATTGGATACGTAGCTTGTTGATCCACCCATTTTCCAACATTTTGTCTAGTAGGTACCGGCATTTATCCACTCTGTCTGGTTTGGCCGGTATTGCAATTCTTATCTTCTTGGCGCCGATGGAAGTAAAGAGACATTTCAAATGTGATAAAGAAGGAGCAAATAGCTCATCTGCCTTCATAATCGAGATGTCATTCAACTCTTCTATAACCGCTACTTTAGGTAGTCTATTACAGGAAGAAATTTGAAATCTTTCGACAATCACTTTGCTTAGACATCGTTTGTGGCTTGGTTTAATGACTTCGTCGGCTGCTTTCGATTTTGCCTAAGAACAAAATAGATAGCCAACACTAAAACACCAAGCTGTAATAACCCGTTCCGTGCTAATATTACGCAATAGTGTACTAGTTTCTCGGTGGAGTATTTGTTGAGAAATGAAAAAAAAAATTGATTTGAGCAGTCGAAGAAATACAACGGATCGGTCGGTTGGTAATGCGTTTCGGTATTTAAAATTTTAAAGTTGTAATGGATAGAAATGATATTATTTGGGTGGTAATATATGTTTGAGTGTAGAATTGTTAATGTTTGAAGTTGGTTGTCGAGATAAGTTAAAGCAGAGAGGTATCGTCAGATTAAGCTGACCGGGTGTCACCGGTTGGACTATTGGGCCTTGACTATAGTCGTAAACAAGGTCCGGCCGCTTTAAAACCCATTTCCACTTTGCTGCCTTGTGAAGACAGAGCCAAGTTCATTTCTTTCGGTCTTTGCGATTTTCTCCTCCGTCTCTCGAGCTTTGGATCTCAAATTTTTGGAGAGCTTCCACTGCATCGTCCTAAATCGTTTAGAGGTAAAAAAGTTCGTCTTTGTTGAATATTTTGGGAGATCGCTACGAGTTGACTTTAGGAATTTTGGGTTGATTTCAGTTTTTATGAGATATTATTGGATATAATTATTGTTTAGGCTTAGATTATAATATAAGAGTTGATGATAATCGATATTTAGGTAGAAAGTGTTATTTATAGTTGGGATGACTTTGAGTTGATTTTAGGTTGACATTTTCTAAAATGTTGTTGAGAGTATAAATATGTTATTGGACGCTGTGTGATTGTTTAAAGGTGGAAATTATGATTTATAAGTTGTTGGAGGGGCATATGTTGAAATTAGTTGATTAATTTGAGTAATGGCGGGCTTTGGGATTTGAGGTCGTTAGAAATAGGTTTGATTAGTTGGAAAAGTTGATATATTGGAGTAATTGAAATTGGTTGAAAATGTTAGTAATTGGGTTAAAGGTGTTGACGATTATGGGATTGAGTCGGGATAGTTGAAATTCGTCATTTAATAGTCTTTGAACATAATTAGCAATCATACTTAAAATTTGTTAATTTGTAACTAAAATGTGTTGAAAAATCGGAAATTTAATTAAGATAAGGGTTAAAATTGTTGCGGTAGTAATTATTTTTTTGAATTGTTTTGATTAGGCGGGCATTAGGAAAGGCAACTGGGATCGATTAGGCGGGGTTTCAGCTATTTAGCAAGGTATGAGTACAAATCTCATGATGGGAACCGCCGTATATATTATGTTCACATATTTGCTTGTGTTTTTGTGGAACTATTTTGACATGTGTATTGAGTGATTATGATTCATATTGTAGAGATAATTGAGATGTTGATTTATATTATGAGATAATTGTGATTATGATTCGTATTGTGAGATAGTTGTGATTTGATTCGTATTTGTGATATTGTGGTGGCGTTGAAGATTTGCTTGAGGCTAGTAATAGCTTGAATTCCCGACTTATGTTACGATTTACTGCGTGGCCTTGTCGGCACGGTTGTATTTTGTGGCCTTGTCGGCAACACCCAGTATTTAAATGGCACTTGTCGGTTGTGATTGATTTATGATTGTGAGATGTTTTGTATTAGCGGATATTGTTTGGGAGTAGAGTAGTTGGTTATTGAGAGGTGTTGGTTGGAGTTATGCTTGACTTTGAGGTGACTTAGGTATTAGGATGTGACCACATAGTTGAGATGATTAGGGTTTAGGTGGCTCTCGACTCGCTGCGAGGATATGTGATCTTTATTGGCCATATACTTTGTATATAAGTGCGGTTTGCTTCTCACGAATCCTTGTAAGTGCGGTGTGCCTTATACTTAAATTAGCCTCGTCTGATTTGCCTTATACTTAGTGTATAAGTGCGGTGTCTTTTATACTTTGTGTATATTAGTGCGGTTTGCACTTGTCTTGGTGTATAGTAATGGTTTGCTATACTTGGTGTGCGGTTGCTTATGCTTTGTGTATAAGTGCGGTTTATTATATACTTCGGTATAGCTGGCGATTGTGATTATCGATTGGTCCCGTTCTTTGTGGGTAGCGGATTGAGCATATGTGCATTAGAGGTTGGTATAGTTGTGGGGATATGAGAGATAGATGGTTCGATGACTAGAGTTATAGTCGTTGTTGAGTCTGCTGGGATTCTTTACGGGTGATTGTGTGTAACTCTTTGAAACTTTCATTGCAACTCCGTATGTTATGCAGGGGACTTTCTTTGGAATTATGTTGTATGACCTTATTAGGTAGTTTGGGATATATATATCTCTTATTATTATTTGACATGTTGTTTTAAATTTTCTATGGTGTTGTATGATGTTTATGACTTGTTTATTGGTTATGAATGTTGTGCGATTATACTAGATGTTAGCTTGATGAAATTATGTCGAATTAGGTTTCGGTTGATTAGTAACGACCACTTGGTCGTACGACTAAGGTGAGAGTCATTAAAATCAGGAACACAGAATATTAACAAGCCGATGGACGGCTAGGTTTAAAGCACTTAATTCGTTTCATCCAAAAATGTGATCACTGATTAAGTTTCCCAAATCAAAATAGTTTTTAAAATTTATGTAATCCATCGGTGATATCGAAGCGACCAACCCGTATATATACGCTGCTATATCCCAAAATAAATAATACGGCAAGGCTACAAGATGATACATACTATCACGAATACAAAATGTGACGGCCGTGAGGCTAAAGTTTCAAAAGGAAAATGCATCAATCGAAATAGTGACAACGCATAAAGAATTAGGCGCGAGGATCCTCACGCACGATGCTCACCTAGCCACTCGAAACAAAACTCTCAGCATTCTCTTGGCTCAAGCGCCGCTGTAACTTTGGCACAAATGAAATGCCATGTCGAAAAGGAGTTGTAAAAGGCTATGAAACTTAGTGAACTTAGCAGGCTGAACTTACCATACAGACGAGTCAATCAATAAATATAATAATCAAATATGAATGAAAATACATATATCGAGGACTACCTAAAAAGTTCATACAACATGATTCCCACAAGGAAATCTAGGACATATTACATGAAAGGAAATATAATAAAAGTTTAATGATAGCAATTCGAGAAAGAAATCAAGAGACTTCAGCAATGACTAAAACTCTAGTCATCAAACTGCTTATCTCTCATATCCCGACCAATATACGGCATACAGTAATACGTATGCTCCAAAATCCATAGTCTACCTGCGAGGAATGGACTAATCAATAATCACCCATAACATACGGCGATTATAAGGCCAAAACGCACTTACTCATAAAGTATAGTAGCGTCAGCTCGTACACTAAATGAGGCACGCGTTCTGCTCGCTAAAGTGTAGGCGCACCACTCTTGCCACACTAAGTATAAGGCACACCGCACACACTAAGTATAGGCACACACGCTTGCCAACAACTAGTATAACCCTCGCGCCAAAAGCGGAACCCGCTTTTAAAGTCGGCACAGTGATAGGCGTCGCTGATCAAAGAAAAGTCCTTGATGAATCTCCTGTAATAACTTGACAAACCCCCAAAGCTACAACCTCAATCACACTCGTGGGGCGCTTCAGTTATTCCCGCAGCCTCTACTTTACGTGGATCAACACAAATACCCTCGCCAGGAAATAACATTGCGGGTATTGCGGCTTTAGCCAGCGAACTCACATTTAGAAAGCAGCATACGACTGGTGTGTCAAAGGTCTCAACACAATCTGCAAATGCCTCTGGTATATATACAAGATATATGAGAATATCATCAATGAATACCACCACAAACTGTCAGATACTCCCGAAACACCAGTTCATCAATTCCATAAAAGGCCGCCCGGTGCATTTGTCAATCAAATGGCATCGCTTTATAAATTCATAATGCCCATACTTGAGATCGGAAAGCCGATTTTGGAATATCACTCCTTTGATCCTCAAGCTGATGATAACGGACGAAATCAATATTCGAGAACACCTTGGCATCCTTCAGCTGATCAAACAAATCGTCAATTCTGGGCAATGGGTATCGGTTCTTAATGGTCACTTTATTCAGTATGCATAGTTGATAAACAACCATCCTTCTTTTTCACAAACAACACTGGTACACCCCAAGGAGATACACTCGGTCTGATGAATCCCTTGTCCGACAACTCTTATGGCGAGTCCTTGATTCTTGCAACTGTTTGGAGCCATCTGTCACGATTGGAGAGTTGGTGCCGTACTGGAATAACCTCGATAAGCAATTCGATCTCCGCTTAAGCGGCTGATCGGTAAGTCCTCGGGAAAACATCCTTGAACTCTCTAACAACCAGCACATCCTCTACTCTGCCCTCTTCTACTCAAATCAACCCACATACCGAGGGCAATCGCTAGATCAATCTTGGCACTGATCTTTGTACTGGCTGAAACCAAATCTTTGCAGTCTCCTCAAATCGGATATAAATTCTCCCGAACCCACAAAAAAGTAATCTCGCTTCGATGGCGATCAATAACGGCATGATGTTTCTGACCAATCCGTATCGAGATAAGGTCAAAATCAACTCAAATGAAGTAAATCGATAGACAACAAGCGACGCGGCAATCGAAAGACGGTCTACATATACAAATCTAACGCGGCCCGGCCTCCCTACGAGTGTCATAATCTCCAAGTGGAGCAGGCAAAAGGCACAACATACGAGATAAAGAGGCGAAATAAAACTCTAAGAAACAAAAAAGAATCGTAGCCCAGAATCGGAAACAACGGCACCGATTTAAATACGAAATAATGTACTGTCGCGGCTGCAGGGGTATCACGGCCTCGATGAGTAGCAGTGAATACGGCCTCGACCGGCTCATTTCATTTACTACCCCACGGCACTTTCGTCTAAAGTCTTCCCGACTCCATGTCCCGGCCTCGCGACTGAATCGTTTCTTGCGACTCTGATAGCGCCTGCGGCGAGTGACTGTTCTTTGAAGTACTAGCGCCTCCCGGCTGCAGGAAGGCTGGGGACACTCCTTGCAAATGTCACGGCTGGCTGGCGCCGATAACATAAGACACCCTACCACGGAAATCCTGCTGACATGGCGGTAACAACGGATACTGGACCCCGGAAGACTACTCTGGACGCGGATCATGGCGCCGATGCAAAGGCGGTGGCGTGACTCGAAGCGGCTGTCGGAGTACTAAAGTGACTTCTGCGCGGGCGGCTACTGCTTTGGTCGATCTCCTGCGAACTTCACAGAATTTTAGAAGGTCTACGGAATAGAAAGTCTAAATTCGACTCCTCCTCGATCCGAGCTGCTCCTCACGGCTCTTGACTCCGTTTCCATGCTTGTTGCATTCCTGCAACATGAAACTACTAAAATCCATCGGTGAGATGCGGTGGCGTATGCTCCCACGTCCCCGACCCGTCACTGAATCTAATGATCACTCTTACTTTCTGCGGATAAACATCGAGGAAGTGAGTCGGCCTGGTCTTAAATTGTCTACCATGCGCCTCGCTGAAGACACGACTCGGCGAAATCGGCTCTG